>JAPMAG010000760.1:1604-13988 GCA_036584685.1 Rhyacophila sp. Rhy_31_5 | reverse complement strand
ATCGACAATACCAAAAATCATGGATAAAAGACATGAAAAATCTACATTTATAAAAAACCGTTAGGATGTGCCTCAAAGCTAACATACCACTGGAAAAGTTGATGAAATTATGGGAATGCTAAATACATGCTAAAATTTGTCATTTTAAACGCTATTTTTTTTTTAAATAGATGCTATAATACGTGTCTCTAATCATCACACACGAATGACGTCACGAGACACGCAGAAAAGTTAAATGTAAATAGCTGAGAAAGAGAGTTGGAGATGGAAAAGTCTGTACGGAAAATGTGCAGACAGCCAAAGGCTTGAAAGAATCGTAGTATTATATTAGCACTATCATAAGAATAACTTTTTAATGAAAACGTCTTTTTTATGTAAATTGTGTTTCCGCAGCATGGCAATAACGGATTTTTCTAGAATATGGTATTGAATAATAAATATTTTCTAATACCTGATATAAAAATGGTTCATTCTATATCCCAATATCACCAGTATTAAAATTCACTTTAATTTTAAATTATTTAAATCTGTCAATTTCCTTCTTCATAAATTATATCTATGTGTAACAAATCATTCGATCGCAAACACACACTCGTATGTACAATAAATCGTTTGTAAAATGAAAATACTTCTCATATAAACTGTTGCTTTTGTATAGTTTGTTAAAACTAAAGAAAAAATGTTTCATTTTTAGTACAAATAAAAAAATATATGAATAAAAATTCAGTTATCAAGTCGTACATTTATGTACGTCCAATAAACAGACAAACTACGGTCGGGCATGCTGTGCATGTCCAGAGATTGTTTAATCAGTGGAAGCCCCAAGGCCTTTTAGTTGGTGGTATCAATCGAGGTCCCAAATGCTGTACTGTGAAGCGAAACATTTCTTACACACCATGCATTGTTAATTAGTTTGGAAATGCCACCGTGTTTCAGCGTGAAACGAGTGAACGGTATGCATATTTCAATATTTTCATTACTATATAATTTAAAAAAAATATTTTCTTGCTAAATATTTGAAATTATAATTTTTCTCCCATTCTTTTACATGACTACCACGTGATAATGGCAGTGAGATGACGTAATGTTAACCTAACTATATATATATATAATTTTGTAAGCACCCGTTTCCCCTTTTAAACTATATGAAATAACATATTTGAAGATAACTGGCAAATTAGAAAATAATTATAAAAATATTTTTGAATGTTTTTTTTTTGTATATCTACAAGCGTTTCTAAATCTATCCACGTCGTTTAGAATGTCAAATGAACTAACTATACACTGCTGATAAAAACAGTGTAATATTTAAAAATATGTATGTATTTTGAGGAATTATGTCTGTGAAACTGTTTTATTATTTCGGTGTAATATTTTCCTAACAAAAATTCATGGATTTTTTTTTAATGTAAAATGTAATCATTTTTTTTATGTTTTATACCATATTATACGATATTTAAAAACATTACGAAATGATTACTCCTTCAAAACAGGTTTTTTTGTTTCGTTCAAATTGTAGAAACGTTTTATATAGCTCTACAGAAAATATCGTTATACTGAAATTGTCGTTGCTTCAAGATTTGTTAGAACGAAACTATTGTGAAATAGTACTATAGTACAATAAAAGTTTCGAAAACTTTGACACAGTACAATTTTTATAATTTTTATTATGAAATTCAAAACACTTCGAACTCGCCAGGTAAAAACATATTGTTAATATTCTAATTGTTTGTGTATTTCTTTATATATTTGGTAAACTCAATAGTAGATATTGATAATACACTTATTCAATTTCAACTGAAAAATAAATAATCAGTTTACAGATACCGGATATTATTTGAGCGGACATCGTAATTTCCTATGGGAAATAAGAAAGGTTTTGCAGAGATAGTTAAAAATTCCTATGATATATTACATCTCAACTGAATTGAAATTTATTATACAATCCTTAAGACTATAAATATGTCGAAATGATTAATTAAAAATTCGGTTTCATAAACAGTGCTCGTGTGAAAGCGAATTCTCCAACATATCTGTAAATATAATTTGCTATGTTCACTTCAATGTTTATTAGTATTAGCTACATTAATTATTTGTTTGTAAAATATTTTTATTGGAACCGATTAAACTACAAATAATAGAATATTGGCTGATATTGATCTAAATATGATTGATAACTACCCGAGAAATTGAAAATATCAATTGTTTTTCATCTCAAACTTTAGAAATATCCTTCCTTGAACGAAACGTTTTCTGATTTCAATTTGTATTTACAGTGTTATTTACCTTATTGTGTTGGTTTTCGCTATTATTATTTCACAAATCTGTTATTTTTTCTTGCTATATTGTCTCCAATTAAAATGTTGTACCGTTTACAATACTTTAAAGTAGTACTAGAAAACCTGAAAATATTATTTTGTTTGTATTATTATTGATTTAGTATATTTATTACACATTATTTTGCTCATAATGCAAATAGTAAATAACGAAAATATGTTGTTCTTGGCAGTGTCATATTTATATTTTTTAATTTTAAGTGGAGAATAAAGTATATGGAAAAATATATACGCAGTACAAATATAAATAGAGCGGAACGAAAGAAAAACACATTCTACTGTTTTTTTTTTGTCAAGTGGAAAAGAATTCTGATTGAATAATTCTAAACGAAAAACTTCCTGACTTTTATTGAAAATCTTATTTAAGAGGCTTTTAATAAGTTTTTGTATCTACCTGTATATGCGATTATATATTTAACTGATTATCATTGTTTTCATTTGCCGCCATCAAAGAAAAACAATAATAAACTCGGTTTGATGAATATGTTAGACACCCCCTATATTTTACTTTAACTATAATTTTAGTATATTATTTACAATAAAATGCGAAAAAATTATACACAACATTCGAAAAAATTGGACAGTACATTTGCAATATATGTATATAAACGAATAGTCAAGTAGAATTCGATTAAACTATTAGTGACAAGTAAATAAACGAGTGTTCTTAATAATAATATTACTTATTAAAATCAGCTGTACTGGGATTAATTGTTGTGCTATAAGCATAGGCTAATGTGAAGAATTTAAGTTTTCTTTTCATAAACTACTGTAAGTTAATCTAAACATTGTACTAAAACAATAATGAGCACTATAAATATATATGTATATATATATTAAAAGTTTTTAATTCAATTTCGTCGTAATATATATATTTTAATATTTTTTTAAATGTTACAAGAAGCAAAGAAGACACTCACTTATTCATTAATTAAAAGTGAAACAAATGTATTTAATTGAAAAAACGTTAGTGTATCTTTATACAATAAAATGCTTTTTTTTTTTAATAAAGTGCATTTTTGTGTTTTGATTTGAAAACTAGTAATAAAAATTACCTTCCAGAATCACATTTATTATAAAATAATTGTTTTCATGTGAGAGAATAAAATGTGTGCATACTTACGGCATTCATGCAAAAATAATTTATTTTTACAATATTATGTATTGTAAATAAATCTATTAAAAATAAATAAAACAAAAACATTCTAGAAAAACAAACATTTATTTCCAAGAAAAACTTTCCATAAAAAATATTATTCTACCTTGAATAACGTTCCAAAATATTTACCACCACCTCAATAAAATATACACAGAAATATTTTTTTAGTACACAATACTTAAATCCACGCACACATGTACAGAACAACAATATTTCATACAATGAATCAAATACACTTGCACGAAATACGCGACGTCCTTCGCGATCTAAACAACGTTGTGAAGTGAACCGCAAGTTTCTATCATCTGTTTGTATGTGATATTTTGCGCATGCGAATGGTAGCCCGCGAGAAAAACCACCGCGAAGTTAGCCCCGTTATCTTTCTCCTGATTGGTCCATTCAAACTAATATTGATTCTTCATACCAACGTGACGGTTATTATATAGGAAGAGCTAGTTGAATTTAAGAGGGAACGTAAAAGTTTTTATTTTAATACGTCAAATAATAAAAAAAGACAAATACTTTTATTTAGTCTGATACATTACATAAACAACCATTTTTTTCTTTATTAAGACCGTATAAACTTGTTTTTAAGATATAAAATGATGAAAATGCGAATAAAGTCTACAATTAATATGCAAGGACAGGTGATTGAATCCTTGAAGAAAATGTTGATTTCGCGTGATACAAAAATGCAACTGAGAGCTGTAATTTTTATGAATAGTACATTGGAAAAATGTCAGAATCAATGTGCTACTTATAAGGCTGTTATTGAATATTTTATTTCGAGTGATTTGTGCATTTTTCTTTGTGAGGCATCTGCTACGCTCCAAGGACTTCTTATAGAGTATGCCATATTGATATTATTTCTTTTTTGTTTATTATACGTATTAGAAACTATTTAAATGAAACCTATAAATAAACAACTGAAAACATGTTTGTTAATTTGTAGTTTTTCACCTAGAGCTAAAGAAATATAATATATTTACTTTAATCTCTCTTATACTCATACTTTATTTTTTTTAATTATTGATATTCGACTCCTTTCTTAAAATCGATGCATACTATTCCGAACAATTTTTTTAACATATTATTATCCTCCAATCTGTGAAGGATATTATAACATTTTTTTAATAACGATTATCTCAATGTATTGGGTATTTTTTTTCTTTAAACCATGCCCGCTCCAAAACGAAGCATATGGATCTCCACAATATGAAGATTGGTTTGACAGTTTTTTTTACAAGTAATAATCGTCAATTATTAGCTCAACCGCTTCGGGTTCGTGTCCTGGCTAAAATACAAATGAATAAACATTTTTAAAATTTGCAACCAGCACGGTCCCCGAACCCGTACCCTCGGCTTGTGAGTCGGACGCCACTATTCACTCACCCACAAGGGCGACATGAATTTAACTAAACTTTGAATTTAACTAAACAATAAAAATTCTTATTAATTATTTGTCATCTATAAGATTCAAACTTACAACCCACAGATTCATTATGTGATTCATTATTGTGCAAGCATAACTATTTGTGTTAGTATTTTACCAAAAGAACTATTGTTCACCGACAATTATTATTTATTTTCAGAAATATCATAATGTGTCTGCGGAAGTTTTCAGCATTTCGAATATTCTACAACAACTCATATGCTCCCATGGTTGTCTCATCCATAAGCCGCACAATACATTTTCTAATGAAAGAAAACGTTCTGGAAAATATTTTGGAGCAGGGATTATATTTAATGTCAGAAATGTTTTTCCAGTAAGTATTTTTATATATTTTTTACTGTTATTAAGAAATACTTCACTAAGAAAGAGACCAAATATTATGATATGCTGCAGGAAATTCTTCTTCTTAATCCATGTCACGCCCCTTAGTTGGAGCATATGGACACCACGTCCTGCCTCCACGAGTCCCTGTCATTGGCCAGTCTTTAGGAAATTAGTAAGCTGATTATCAATGCTGAAGTACAAGTTTTATGAGACAAGTTGCTATAAGACAAACAAATTTAGACTCTTGCATGGGATTTACTTAATAATATCTTCCATATTTTTATCAGCAATTTTCAAATCTTTTTAAATGACAAGTTGTTTCTGTACTACTCGAAACAGATAATAGATAATATTGTTACATCAGATTTATTTTCAGTATCCTGGCAATAATGTATCATACAAGCCAGTTCCAGTCTGAATACATAAATCAAATAGGGTCGTAATTTATTGGTGACCAATTAAAAATTGGTGCGTGATATTGAATCTGTTAAAAATAAATTTGCATCAATATGATGAACAACTTTGTTGACTATTCACAGATGGCGTCTCTGTAGGCAATTATTAAGCTGCGTTCTTTGAAGTAATGGAGAAATGATTAAAATTAAATTTATTTATATAATAATCTTATTAAAAAAATTCTCAGTTGAAATATTCAGTATTGTACTTCTTTAACCTTTTCTGTGCCAAAAATAATGTCAGAACCAGGCAGGCTGGGAATTTCTAAGCAAAAATAGAGCCTTAATATTTCTTCTAAAAGTATATTGAATGTTTTTGTGATATGACTTTGTTTTTAATGATCATACATCTGCGTTTTCATATTTAAAATCATCCAAAATATTAAAATTTCTCTAGCAAACTACGTTTTAAGTTGAGCGAGTTAACTCACTTCTGGCACTTAACTGATCAAAGAGACAATTTGGTAACAGTTTAAAATTGAATGTATATTTTACAATCAGTATACAAAACCACTTACTTTGTCCAAACACCATGATTATTCTGATCCATAGGCATCATCACAGGGCATAAAGAGTATTGACAGTTTCAAATACATATCATAAAAGATAGGTCTTCAAGCTTTAAATTTACTCAAATAACCTTCAAATCCATTGAAAATATATGGGACACCAATATTTGATAAAATCATATGACGTCTATCCAGCATAAGTGACCGTGAAGCTTTATTGTAGTAAATCATGGCATCTAACAATGACTCAGAACAAATTCCTGTAGTGAACACTAGTTATGTCGTGGTGAAACTGTATGCAAAAAGATATGATAAGGCAACTGGTTTCTGATGTTTTGTAATGTGCTTAAATATCGTCGTAAGTGTGTAGTTGACGGAGCCCAAGATACAACTGAAAACGTAAATACATAGAGACGCCTGTTTCTATGTCCTGCTTAAAAGGGTAATACGTAGAAAATAAAGAGAAGCAATATTAAAACTGCTTCTGTGAACTTCTCTTTCTTCTATAAAATTATCATCAACATAATTACAATATACAGTTCTCGTTGTGACAGTTTTGTTTTCCACTTTTTTCTAGGGTGGACTATTTTGAACTATCAGGAGTATTAGCGTCAGAAAGTTCATACGATGCTTGCCAATTGTTAGAACTATTATGTGGTTTACTCGACGCCACAAATATTGAAACTGACACTATGCTCGCCACGAGTTTGGTTCTCCACTCAGTGATATCACAAAAGAACTATAAAACCAACATAAATCTCAAAACAATAATTTGTACTTCTGAAACAATTACAAAATGCACCAAAGTGTTATGTAATATGATCATTGAAAATTATTTCAAGTGCACTGCAGAGAATAAAACTGTTTACGTTTTTGGCATGCTGTGTCACACTGAAATAGATGCATTGAACTTCACAAAAACATGTGAATATTATACTAAAAATAAAAATGTTTCTAACAAGCATACAAAATATGGCAATGATGAAATACAAAGTGTCTTTAAGTGTAAAGAATTGATTATTCAATCAATTTACCATGCACTGACTGCCATAACATCACAATTGGAAGTAAGATATATATTTTTTAATTGAACAGTATTATTTGAATCAGTTTTTTATGTTTAGTATTATATAAACCCTCTGGTTATAATGGGTAAATTAAAACTTTATGCGTCATATATCGATTTTTCCTTTTTTAAATCCAATACATAGTCAAGATATTGACAATATCATGTTGAAAAATGAAGTTATCCATTATTTCTATTAATTTTTATTTAAAATGACAGTTTTTATATCTAAAAGTATTGTTTTTGAGACTGATCAATTTGAAAATTGACACTACATCAGGATGATGTACTTTAATCAATATGATCATTTTTTTGTTACTTTACTAATGTGTCTAATTAGAAGAGTAATTGGTGTGACATCTATAAAACCTGAACCCCATAAAAAATACTTATTAGCGTAGCTATCAAAGTATGGTATCAGCATAACAATATGTGTGACGTTAGCTTATAAAGATTTTAAATTCTTTAAATTCTCTTGAGGGGAGGGAGGGGTGACCACCAACGTCTACATGGTGTTACAAGGGGTAGCGTGAGTTTATTTTGTATTGCTACGTAACACTTTTCCTTCTCAAAAAGTGGATTATTGGAGTGTGAGTTGAGTGGAAAATTACATATCATTTGAAAGGGGGGAAGGGGCATCAAGTTAAATGTCTATATTGTGTTACATGGAGGGAGGGGGGAGGGTAAAAAAACGTTAAAAAAAAGGTTTTTATATTTTTCAAAGATTTTTTTAAGCTGAAGAAAAACCTATGATGTCCAACACTACCTAAATTGTATTAGCTCATTGCTTTCAAGTCAACGCTGGGTTAAGACCCTTAGAAGCCTTAAGCACTAACTAATTTTGGTGCCACCTTACACACATAAGTAATTCAAAATATTAAAACAATAATAAAAAGTAAATCTTCTCAAATGGTCCACTGTGGTGTTGACAGTTACTGGGTCCACAAACGATACAATAAACCACATGGTCAGCAGATAAATCTTTAGCTATATTGTAATTTTCTTCATTTTTTATGGATATAATAATTTTACTCCCATAGCCATGATCCGATAAATTTTTATTTTTAGCAGTTACTTAAGCCATAAAATGTAGTCATTCAAATCAACATTTGTAAATAAATTTGGCTATGAAATATTTCTATGGTGCCCCGCTTTCTCTTGATGCGCTAAGCATGTGGTTATTTTGTTTAAGGGTTAATCGACCACTGAGTCTAATGCATGATTTGCTATATTACTCGAATGCCACCACTTTGGTGACATGACTTTAAATGTCCACTAATTAAAATTAAATATTGTTAATATATTCGACTCTTTCAGTTTTCAATCCAATTTCAGCTATAATACTATAATAAAAAATGTATATTTTCAAAATTTCTCACATTTTTTATAAAGTAAAAAATTTCTTGCGAATACAAAGGGTAGCACTATTGTACATAAGTATCTAGATTTTTAAAAAATCATATGAATCCAACACACAGTTTGTGTTTTATATTTTTACAAAGTCTACATTTGTCTACTTTGTACGAGCAAAAATCATTATAAACTGCAATTATTTAATAACTTTTATTTTTCAGAACTTTGATCCAACAATAATGATTCCAAATAATGAAGTGTTTCTTTGCTTACTGAACATGTTTCTCAATGATACTATGGTACAGGATATTCTACCAACGTTTGTTCAACACCTATATGATAACAATTTTCTTAAAATCTTACAAATACAAATGTCCCCCAGGTAGTTCAAACAAATCAAATATTTTCCATTTACATACTTTCAGTTTATAATTTATGTCACTTCTAACTAATTAATCATAAATATAGTAATTACAGAAAGACATCACGAATCTGTCCGAGCATTATGGCTAAAATACTGTATGTTTTATCAGATGGGACATTCAGTTTTAGTAATTGGAAAGGAGGACCGAAAGCGTTTGAAAAGCATCTTTATGTTAGTATTAATTGTCAAGTCTATCAATATTTATATAGCATATGAAATTCATAACTTTTTACTCAAATATTTAATCTATCTATATGTGTTACAGGAGGGGCTTGTTGAAATGAAGCCGACCATATTGTGGATTAAAAAATTAAATGATCGCCGCACCACAGATGCAGTGATCAATGCTATACTTGTATTTTACTATTTTATATGTATGAAAGCAGAAGAGTTAGTAAAAAACATTATTATATATTACATATCGACCTTGTTTAGGTAAAACGGTGTAACCCTCAGTTTTTCGAAAAGTGATTTTATTTGAGAATCACAATCCACACTACTAAATAGACGTTCTGTCAATTGGGCCTAAAATGCCGAATTATTATTGAAATTCAGCTTTAAGTTTTGAAAAAAAAAAACAATTTACTAAGTTTGTGGGGAAATAAAACATAAAGAGTAAATTGTAATGTTTTTTTTTTCTTTATTAACACCTCACTTACTATGATGTCCAGTCGACGGACAGGTAAGTATTACATTACGGACCACCGGCATATACGCGTGTGTATATTGTATTACGCTGTGTATCGTTCGATTGACGTCACCCACCAATTTAATACACATGCATATAATGCCGGTCCGTAATTCATAATCTTTTTGGTGATTAATATTTAGCACAGGGTGGGAAGTGTTGACCTTTTTAATTAGCAAGTCAGGAAAATACAACACCAATTTATTAGTCATCATCTACTTCAAGTTTGTGTTAATGTGACTTCGACTAAAAATCATGAAAATACATTTTTTGTGCCTCCTGTAAAATTTGTTTTATGAGGGCTACTCCCTTTTACCTAAACACGGTCGATATTATAATGATAATAATCTTTAGATTCTAAAATGTATACCTAATACTTAATTGGCTTGTCAAAGAATGCACTATCCCTTATTTAATATCAATATTTGTTAAATATAATATAATTGAGTTGTTAATAAGTTTGCATTTTCAATGTATTTTGTTAATCTCCAATTTCTGAAAGAAAAAGTCTTGAAAAACAATTTTTTTCATTTTCCTTTAATCCAAAATATTTTTAAAAACACTTAACCTGTCCAGAGTATGGGCACACATATGCGTTCACTCAAAATTTGCTTTGAAGAAGTATAGACATATATGTACATCAAGCACCAAGCAATAAAATACTTGTATATATTATTTATGCATCGTATAAACATTATACAACAATGCATACATTTAATAAAATTAACTTTCACCCAATTATGCAACTGTAATTAAAAAACTCATTCCTGGAGAGGTTAAAGTAAAAAAAGTCAAAATATTCTCAATATTGCACTGCATACTTTGCCTATTGACATAAATTATAATAAAAACATTTTGAGTGTGGAAAGATATCAAAAATCCACAACTTGATTAACTTGACTCACAATAAATGGGAAATCAATGGTGTATTTATGAACAAACAATATAATGCACTATTGTAATGTCTTTTTATATTATAATGGTTATTTCGTATTATAAGAAAAGAAACTTATATTGTATAGTAAAATTATTTTCAAAAAATCCTTCATTTTAATTTGATGAATTTTATTATTTTCCAGTCCAGAAAAGGAGGCATCTATTCTTTATAAAAGCCTATTAGAATTTATTCTTTCGATTCCAATGAGAACTAGATATCCTGATCCCACCACCAAATGCCTGTGGCTTATTTTTGCGGTAAAATTGTCTTTTACTCCTCTTTGCTTTTAATACATACTTATATATTTCGCCCTCGTTAGGCTAGTGGATAGAGCTTACGCCTAGCAAGCGGAGGTCACAATGTTTATTCATTTATATTGAAGCCAGGACACGAACCCGAAACGGTTGAGATAATAATTGTCAATTATTAATAATAAAAAAAAACTCTCAAAACAATCTTCACATTGTGGAGATCCATATACTTCGTTTCGGAGTGGATATGATGAAAAAGATATATTTTTTAATAAAAAGTGTTTCAACATTTTTTTTTCATACGTGCTTTTCATTCGCAGACGGCAGGCATATCAATTCATAGACAACCATTGTCAATTGAGGAACTAATGAAATTTGGACGAGCAACTGAAAAAATAGCTTACCTCATATCAGTAAATACAATAGAATTATACACGCATCATCCCGTTATGATTTATTGGGCTTTTTCTTCTAATAGGATTTCTAGACAAATTCAAAAAAATATGGTAAAATATAATTTTTGTTTTCTTCTGATATGAAAAAAAAAACATTTTACTATCTTAGTAATACAATAATATTATGTGACATATTTAAGCTGTCCCTATGGTTGGAAAAGGAAGATAAATTACCATATAACTTAGGATCCAAGTGTACAGTTTGGAGTTCTCTAGTAGAGTTGATACAGAATGGACCCCCAAATGTATTAAAATCTGCCACTGATCAACTGAAACACTGCATTGACAGTTATTGCGATGAAGATACCATGAATGAAATAAGCAACATTCTTTGGAACACCTTACCGGAGACGCTGTCGTCTTATGCAGTCGGACGAATGGATGTGACTGGTTTGTATACACCTGCTCTAAATTTGCTCAAAGTATTCATGTCATACTTTATACCAGTATGTCATTATCACTAATCTTATATCTTTTTCTACACACTGTGAGTATTGTTTTAACCTGTCGAAAAGTACAGACGTACATTTACGCATGCTAAAAATTTGTTTGAAGGAGTATAAACATACATGTACGTCAAGCATCATATATTAAAAATTATAATATTTATTCTGTAAATAAACATTGTGTGCATCGCATTATACAGAGTCTTTCATTAAGCGCTTCCTATTTTTAAATTTAAATAAAACAAAGTATGTGTGAGATATCATCGAATTTTTTTATTTGTTTGAAAGGCCTATCGGTGCCATTATGTATGGAAAATAACATCGTTCAAGTGTCCGCCGTGGCTTCTCTGGGTGGCGAGCATTCGAAATGTCCAATTTTCCATGACTCTGGGGCATAAATCAGGCTAATTTCACTGGTGGAATGGTTTATGCTGGCTTTGAGGGCCGCTGTGGTTTGTGACTTATTCACATAGACCTGTGACTGAATAAAACCCCATAGGAAAAAGTCTAACGGGGTCAAATCGCACG
>JAPMAG010000758.1:0-14005 GCA_036584685.1 Rhyacophila sp. Rhy_31_5 | reverse complement strand
AAAAAATCGATTCTTTTTGACCGGTTTCTTGAAAAGAAACCGAGTGTGAAGTGGTTAATAACAGTTGATGACGTTGATTTCTTCAGGAAAAGTAAAGTTTTGTAAGAGAAGAATGTTTACATTTTTCATACACCAATGAGAAATATTAAATTTATCAATTGAAGGTTTTACAGACAAAAGTTTGTTATAAAATACAAATTAGAAACAGGACTGCATGATGTATCTTCAAAACAAAGGAATATATTTAGAAAAAAGTTATGATAGAAACAGAAAAAACTGTGTTTATTTGACATAATTGGCATGAAATATACTACCTGTTGAGAGAAGGATAAAGGGCGGAGGACGATAAGGTAAAAGGAAGCCAAAAATAGGCTTGATGTTGAGGTTATTGAAGAATCAATGTGTTTAGTATAAGATGGGGATATATTTGACATATTTATCAACAGAACAAATAAGAGTTTCGTACTGTTTGGTCAGACGATTACACAACTTTCAGTCCCTATCTGATCTCTTAATGTAAAATATGTACCGCACATTATCAATAATCCAACATTAAACACTTACATAAACCTAAAACAACGATGAACTGTGCTTAAATTAAATAAAACCTACAAAATAGTTGATTGCACAATACAGATATCACTTTTAAAAGACTAGATTATATACAGTATGTCGTTTTTATTATTGAAAAAGGATGCATTATTTGTATATTAAATTGTGTTCGACACAAAATCCGGGACGGATTGAAAAACTATATATGATACCTGAGCAAAGATCATGATATTTTGAAACACACAAGGAAACTCCAAAGATAACATATTATTATTTATAAGTTAAGTTTAATTTTGCTGTCACTGTTTATTTTCGTATATTTTTTTTTTGTCACGGCATCTTATATTGTAAATATTGAAAAAATTGGCGCTTAGACACTTTTTTGCTAGCAGCAGTGGTGTATGGCATGAAAAGAATTGACATATCCATGTGAAAGTGTACAAAGCAAACGGAATCACATCGTCCGTGTTTAGTTAAAAGGGAGTAACCCTCACAGAACATATTTTACAGGAGGCGCAAAAAACGTGTTTTAATGATTTTTAGTCAAAGTCAGATTGACACAAAGTGCATGATGACCGATAAATCAGTGTTTCATTTTCCTGATCTGATTCCTGAGCTTAACCGTTTTTTTTCTTTACATACAAACTTAGTAGATCGTTCTTTTTTCAAAATCTAAAGCTGAATTTTGATAATAATAATAACATTTTTGGCTTAATTCCTTTTGAAAAAACGTGATTTAGTTGGATAAATTGTGATTCTAAAAAAAAGCACTTTGCAAAAAACTGAGGGTTACGCCCTTTTATCTAAACAGGGTCAACAAGTTTTTCGCCTTTCACTTATCTCTACAGAAAAATGTTATTTTGGTGTTTCATTGTGGAATAATTCAATATTATTCAGTGTTTCCCAAAGTGCTAAAAATAAATATTATTTAGCAGTATTCTTTTGTTGTACAAATTGTTTTGCATTGCAAGATTGATTGATGTTTCATTATTTTACCGCCTTATATCAAGTGCTACTCAAAATTTTTCGGTTTGCGGACCAGTATTACAATATACAGTTTTTGCTTCACAGTACAAAGGGTTAACAACATGTTTCATCATACGGGTGCACAAACCAGAATTCAGTAGTCTTGATTTTAATGCAGATAACTTAAATCTATCCGTAGTATTGTTTTAATCTTTCAAATATCTGGACAGTATTTAAATTGTCACCAGTCCAGCTGGATTTTGTAATATTTTATTTTATAGATAGTCTTTTAACCTAATTACTTGAATCAATAAAAAAAATGGTTTATTATTATTTATGCTCCATTTTGCATGAAAATTATTCATTGTAGCATTTGCGAAATATAATATTTTTTACTACATACAGTAATATAAAAGTGCATAATAATGAATAATTCTCAACAATAAATCAACTGAATACTTTCATATATAAAATATCACAACATAAATTACATTAAAATTAAACACATCACAGTTTGATTAAACAATGTTTGAATTGAATCAAAATGTGTTTGTTTTAAATAAGGAAACTCGGACCATAGACAACTTCAAATAATATAATTGATCACAGATAGAAAATACAACATATTGCACATTTAACACTACTTAAATAAATAATTTATAATAGTTAATGACTAGACAGAAAAACTAATAAGCTAGAAAAAGGAGCTATATATTAATTTTGTCGACTATTTAGAGCTACGAAGCCATCATCATCAGAATATACAATCATGTTCAATCGGTAATTGATTCTCTACTTAACGCATCTTACTACAGCTGAAGTACAATAATAATTTAACCCTTAAGGAACTGTGTCCATTAGTTTTTTTTACCGCTTAATATTTTTATTATGGTTCGGTTGATATTTGTTATGAGACAAGAAATAAATAGCTAGCATCTATCTAAACCCCCACTCGAAATAATATGCATTAATATTTTTAAAATTTTACGGTGTTGAATAATTTCGGTGTCTTTAATAATAAAACAATGTGTTTCAAATAATTTATGTTCATAAATTCTGTACCTCAGAGGCAGACGGATGCAACTCCAAATAGTGAGTTTTTCAGTAGCGCCAAAAACAAATGTACGACCTCTAAGATTATTCTGGTTTTTACATCCTTTTGAAATAATAAAAAAATGTAACGGAAGCATGTAGCTGTTTCACCTTTCTACCACTATTACTCCATTAGAAAGTCAGTTTATGATAAATGGTGTTTGCATCGTCTGCCTCTGAGGTATAGAATTAATGTTAGATAAACCTTTCGCACAAAGAACTAAAAACTAAAAATGTATGTATATCATCATCAATGGGAAAATACCTCCCATGTGGTAAAAATGTAGTTGTTTAAAACAAATTAAAAACGGATATAGTTACGAATTGATTTTTAAAATATCGAAAATACACTTTGTAGTTTTAGAGGCAAGAGTGTAGTATACATCGGAGATTTTTTCAATTAGAATGATAGTTGAAATTCTATGCAACATCATATTTAACTCAATAACATGGGAGGTATTTTCCCATTGACGACGATATGCTCATACTTATGGCTTTAAAAACATTATTTCCTGTAGTAACACTACACGCAGGCAGTATTTTCATGATGCTTGAATATTGCTACAATATATCGTTTATGAATTTATTAAAAAATTTGGCTTTTCTTGGCTCCCAATGCTTTATTAGTTCTCAATGAGTTGACATTTTGTTTCATTAGTTCTAAAAATGGAAAGTATCAAGTATCAAACTATCTAAATAAAACAGTATAATGGAAAGAATTTAATTTACTTAAGAATATGAAGTTATGATTTTTGAAATTTTATGTTGATGTTGAATATTGAAAGCATGGACACCATGTTGTTTGACTTTATTAGATTTTGAAACAACTCAATTTAACCGTAAATTTGTCAATTTGATTTACGAGCGTAAATTCCTTTATTTTTTCGATAACATCCGAGTTATTTGCGAGACCTTTTAAAAATCCTTTCAAATGGAACTTTTTCTTAAACATTCATTCTTACAAACTTTCACTGGGTGCTCAAATTGACAATCAATGATCCAATTCAGTGGTGACCTAATGTACAAATAGATATTTTAAGGTTTAATAAGTTTAAACTATCACTGCTGTCACATAATTTATAAATTTTCAGCACAAACTCACATAGACTATAATTTAGCAGTAAAAGTGTTAAGAAACAAAAAATCTACACATAGTGGGACGGTAATTACTCTTTCACAATCAAAAAAAAGAAAACAGCCAAACAAATCTTTAAGTTATCTAAAATATGAAACGGAGTTTGACAGTTTCGTCTCAGTCCCCAGAAAAGTAACATACAATTTACCCTTGCTAAATGCTAAATGAATGTTCATTTCATTAATTTTTTATCGGGTCAATCACCAAATTTAGCCGTTAATTAATTTAGGAATCAATATCTATGTCATAGGTTCCCAATCTTTTTTAGCTTACCACCACATTTTCATAAAAAAACACACTGACTCCCGTTCTTGAAATCTATATTTTTACCCATAGCATTCTTATGAGTATTGCCCAGGGGAGTAGCAGTTGGTCTTCAACCCCACTTAAATTTGATTTGGATGACCACGTAGATTTCTCCAACGCCCGCCCGTGAGTGGTACTGACTCCGTTGGGAACGACTAATCTACATTGTAGCTGTCAACTGAAAACTCAATATTACATCATAGACTAGTAACAGTTTTTTCCTTTGGGTCTGAAAATGTTTTCTATCATATCAACTCTATTAGAGAAGTTAATAAACAGGAAGGCCCAACTAAACTACGCAAATGACCACACGATTCAATCCGATTCTCCGGATTTTATTAATGACAATCTTATTTCTCAGAAGTGTCTCAATTTTTATTTGTTTATTGGAAATAAGAGCAGTGATTGGTATTTTGTTATGAACGTGGCATAATTATTTCCTGAATTTTTTTTAACAAAACTCTACTTTATGTCAGCTAAATTGCATTGTTATCACTGACCATAAGTGTTCATATTTTCAACCAAAACGTATTGAATTAATAACTGCACTCGATAATGAGAGGATCAAATATATATAAAATTTTAAATACTAATACAATATGTTACGAGTACATTAAAGATGTTGATGAATTATTTTAGTATCGCTTACATCATAAGTAGAGTAAATAACTTACATCTAGCTGTCGAAAAGTGGTTTTATATTATATCAATATATAATAATGGACAATGTATTTTCATTAGAATTCTATTTCATCATACGTTAAAACTGCTTTGTTTTTCATATGTTAAATTAAACTATCAATGGGGACAAATAAAAGCATTATGAGTAAAGCAGATTTTCGGCAACAAAATGGATAAAAAAAATTCTAAATAAAATGTGTAGTCACTTCACACCTTATTTGATACATTTCCTTAACCCAGAGTTTCCCAAACTATGTCCCGCGGAACACCAGTGTTACGCTGAACCTGAATAGGTGTTCCGCGACAATTTGGCCTTTATTGTGCTTGATATCAAGAATACATGCAATTCAAGGACTCAAAATCATCATAGTCATTAAGTGATTTTATTTATTCATATTTTTATGTTTAAATTATATTATAGTTTTATATTTAAAAATAATTACTAGATAAATAATGGGTTTTAATAAGATTTTTTTTAAATTTTTACATGTAGGAATTACCCAACCTAAAAAATAAGCTAAGTGTTTCAGTAAAAATTCCTGTATTTGCGAAGTTTTTCATTGCAGAAAAAGTTTGGGAAACCCTGCCTTAACCTTTTCTGTGCCAAACATAACGTCACAACCCGGCAAATTGTGAATTTTCAAACAAAAAAGAACTTTAATTTTTCTTTTAAAAGTATATTGAATATTTATTTTTAACCTATCCTGGAGTATGGATGCGCAAATACGTTCGCCCAAAATTTGCTTTGAAGAAGTTTAGATGTACGTCGAGTACCAAGCAAAGAAATACACGTATGCATTATTTATACATCAAATAAACGTTATACAACAATAGCATTGCGAACATTTAATAAAATTCAAAATTTAAATCAAGATTAATGAATAAACTTTCACCCAATTGTGCAACCATAGTTTTAAAATACTCACTCCTGGACAGGTTAATGATCATATTATAGTCATATCTCTGCGTTTTCGGATTTTAAATCGTCCAAAATATTCAAATTCATCTAGCAAACTACGTTTAAAATTGTGCGAGTTAACTCGATTCTGGCACTTAACCGGTTAACGGTCTGAACATTAAATTGTAAACTATTGGGTCTTACCTATGTAGTTTTGAGGACCTGCTAGTGTCTAAAAAAAATTCTTTAAGGACGCGACAATATATGGCTAACATTTTCCTTGTTGCAAAAAAGACAGTATCAACGTATGCAGAAATAGAACACTAAGAGCAGTAAGTAACTATGTATTATTAAATATCTTAAGAAAAGTTATTTAAATACCCTTTGATATTAATGATTATTGTATTAAATTTTAACTATATCCAATATCATGCATTCTGAATAATATTTGCAACAAACTTACTTCGATTAATATCAATTTAAATTGAATCTAATCTTCATAGCTAAACCTGTACAGATTTAAAAAGGCATGATTAATGATTTTATTATTTTTATAATTAATTTAAAAACTATATATAGAAATACGAGGAATATTAAATAAATGTAAAATCATTATGACTAGAGACACGTGTTATGGGCATTTAAAAGCTAAAATTAGGAATATATGTATGCGAATGGGTGCGAAAAACCTGCAAATTGCAAAATTTTGCAGGCCACTGTAGATTTTAAACTTTACCTTCTATACTTGAAATAGAGTGATTTCTTGTTTATATTTTACAGAAAGATCATACTGATGATTTTTGTCAGAATGACCTTTTTGCCTTACTAATTAAAACATTACTAATTTTTCACAAAATTTGTAAATTGCGCATCATTTATACGAAAATAAAAATTTATCATTTTTACATAAAAATGCTAATTTTTCAATAATTAAATGCTCGATATATGAGTATCTGTGCCTGTAATTAATTTTACAAGTTATTTATGATTCGTATAGTTCCTATATACAATAAGTCCACTATTATTCAAAATTGAAGTATGAATTACGTTTTACTCCAGCTTTCCATAAAAATTAAATGTTCATAAGTGCTAAATGAATAGAAAATATAATTTTACAGTCATTTGGAACTTATCAATATTTTATTTTTATGGGAAGTAGTCGCTATATATAAGAAAAATGAAAATCGATTATATATGGTTGAAAACAATGTTAAAATAAAAAAATATCCATAATTGAAATCCGAATATAATATTTTTAAAGATATTATACAATTTAACCCTTTGACAGCCAAACAACAGTATATCATTGTTTTAGGTAACAGCGAGAAATACTAATGACAATTGTTGTTTACATAAACAGGTAAATAATTTTGGGAAATTACCACAGCTCCAGAGGGTCAGTGGTACAATATATAACATTCTTTTTATGTACTTGATTTTATTTTTGTGTATAATTGACATATTAATCATAAACCCAAAGAATTAATAAGAAAATGTGAATAACAGTACAGACAATGTATCTGTCTCTGGAGTTAGTCTACAATTCACCTCCGTTGTTGCATGTTTGTATATCCTTAAAAGGTTAACTTGTATATTTAGATAAATTTTTATTTGCAGTGTAGTTCTCACATTTTGTAGATAACTACGGAGAAGAAGGTAAGAGATATTGACAATTCTACATAAAAAAAATATGCATTATCAATGAATATAAAATATGTACTCTTTCTGATTTGTTATTGGCTTATGATGAAATACGGACGGGTTATCTATGGATCAATTTGCTTGCTAAGTTTTGCTAACCAGTTGGTTTCTTTATTAGAAATATATACAATATTTTTTTATATTGAGTTTTTTTTCAAATGTTTATTCATTTGTATTGTAGCCAGGACATGAACCCAAAATTTGTTGAGCTAATAATTGACAATTATTACTCGTAAAAAAAACTATCAAAACAACGCAAACAAAGCGGATATGGTTAAAAAAAAAGAATATTGAGTTAGTAAATTTTTAAATAATTCATTATATAAAACAGAATTTTTAGTTATCCATAAAGATATTTAAAACAGTATAGTGAAAGAATTCAATTACAAAAAAAGAAAATATATACATAATAATTGAAGTGAAATGAACCAAAGTTGGTTTGGTTATTTTTAAACAGGGTGCAGCAAAACCAATTAAGCGGCTAGGAAAGATCAATACTCGAGTAGTAGTGGGGGGGAGGCAGGTGTATGTGGTCTCTCTCTATTCAGTCAATGACCCCCATTTTAGTAACCAACATAGTTTGGACCAGAGCACATAGAGGTTTTGCCGCACGTGTGTATAGAAAACAACTGATCCGTAATCGTGACGCAAAGAGTTTTATAGAGATGGTTCTACATTTCATGCAAAAATATCTTTCCTATTGCGAACACAATTCGGTCCTGGATTCGGCAGTTGGAAAAAACTGGTAGCATACCAAGAAGTGTTTAAATGTCACCCTCACATCCTGCTAGAGTTAAGGTAGCAGATTATTGAAGAAGTTAAGGCCATACCCCATGATATGTGTGAACAGGCTGAGCTGTCCAAAACTTCAGAGATCGTCTCCAACAATGTATTGCTACTAACGGCCACCATTTTGACGACATTATTTTCCAAACTTAATGATTGTAAACGGTATGTACTGCTAACTTAAAAAATAAACACATTTTTTTCTTTATATACCCCTATTACTTTTTTATAACTCCCTAAAATTGCTTAATTGTTTCTCCCGCACCCTGTACTAAAAAGAATGATTAAAATAATGCATGCCTCCATGGTTTTCGTATAAATATTTGAAATAACTTAATATACTACAAAAATAAGCAAATCTGAACACGAAAGCATGTGGAAGTGTTATTTTGTAATATCGGAGTACTTTGACAATAGGAATGTTTTATGAATCTTTGAATATGTAACAAATATACATCATATTTATATTCTCAAATCATTCATTAAATGCATGATATGCTGTAAATAGTAAGCTATGAGTCAATTTATGAAACAAACGATATAGATCATCCAAAGCTTCACAGAATAGAGCGAATTTATTTTAACAACTCGCTTTATTAATTATTAATTAATCCTCTATAAGCATCAATTAACTGTAATTTTATTGATTAATGAAATATAACTCTACAAAATTAAATACAGATTGTCAAAAGTTTTGCTATAGCCGTCAAAAACTTTTTATGAATATGGACTTAATTGTTTTAGGTCTACAAAGAGACAGGTGTCATATAATATTTGAAATGTAATAACAAATATGTAATCCACTCTTGGGTCATTGGTATTATCTGTGGTGTATATCTAACAAGTGGTTTAGTAATTTCATGACCTCCTATACTAAAAATCGACTTAAATTACATGATTATTAAAAATATTCGATATCCGATAATAATACTGAAAAATTATAATGCCACTGAATTCCTCCGTCTTTTCATTATATCCTTATTTATGCGAATAATGATTAAGGCCAACTCTTTCTCTTAAGACACAATTCCACATTACCGTTAAACATTTTGGAAGAAAATTACGCAAAATATTGAAGAAGCATCTATGAACTATGTTTGCTATTGACGAAAATAAAATAGATATTTACAGTGTCGTCTGTCACAATGAATTGTGAGAATCACTAGAGTGGGCAGATTATAATTTGACCATGACGTCACCTGCGGCTCGTGGATATATGTGAGCTCAGCCTGACTAATCTGTATACGATACATTAGAAACCGATTGGACACTTTGTTGGTGTGGGGGCATGTCTAAAACCCAAACTCATCGGAACATTGTCGATCACGCGTGATGTCACGATCAAATTATAATCTGCCCACTCTAACGAATTATAACCAGATTTAAACATTAGCAGAGCGTGAAAAGTACGGATGTATAAGTGAATAATTGAAAAAATAATTAGAATTTATTAATTTACACATTTTACTGCACGACTGATCTTAACAATTTGTTAATATAAAATACATATATTACTACTTTAAAAATGAAGCCATATCTATATAATATTTCTTAAAAGACATGTACAGATGGCGGTCGTACATAAATCACGTAACGCTCTTCAGAGAGAGGGAGGGGTGATCGCCAATATCTACATGGCGTTACATTTCATTTTTGTTGTTACATAACACTTTTAAATCTCAAAAAGTGGTTAGAAATTGAATGTAAATTTTATTTCCATTGATTGTGGAAAGTTACGTAACCGTTGAGAGGAGGAAAGGAGGAGTCAAGCTAAACGTCTACATGGTGTTACATGGAGGAGGGGTGGGGGGGAATAAAGTAGGAAAAAACGTTACGTGGTTTATGAATGATCCTTATAATAAATGTCAAATAGATAAAAAATTGAGTTGCAGATTTCAAAATGCAGATTCTAAAAGACGGTTTCTGGTTTCAATATATTTATAGAACACGGGTAATTACTACATTCATGCGACCTTTCCGGATTGTTTGAAGAATTGTATCCGCGGATTCATGCTGCAGAACTTGTCCGTTCCCCGCCCCGAGAGATGATTCCGCCAGCTCTCCTCGTCGGCTGGCACATTCGAGTGGCAGAGAGGGCATTTCCAATAACTTTCAGTAGTCTCTGCAATATAATCCATCATTGTTGAAAAACAAAAATTCAACTGTTCTGCGTGCAGCACTATATACTGACATCGTTAACTTTTTTTAGGGAGTTAAGGGAATTTATGACTTAAAAAATGTCTTCCACATACTTGTATATTTTGTTTGCTATTGAAAGAAATACCCTCATATGAATCGCCGAGTTGCAAAATCCGCTCTGCAGGTTTTTGTAAGTTCTGTGTAAATCACGAAAAACTGTTTTGGGTATATAATATAGTGATTTTAAATGTTATTTGAGTTATATAATATCTTCCGGGATATGAGTAAAAGTAGAATTAAAGTTAAACTAAATATATAGGCCGTATAATTGTTAATAAATGTATTTATCATTAATTAATAAAAAATGTCAAATGATCGGAGCAAAATTAAGACTTTTCTCACTACATGCCGGCACACGTTTTGCCGTGTTTCTATAGAGATCGTTAAAATGTCTGTGCGAATCGCGACATCTGATTGGTCGGAATATTCAGATCAAATTTTGCAGCTCGCATTAATATTTGTTTTGATTTTTTAACAAAATAGGATGGAATTTGCAACATTTAATTGGACACGTTGGTAGTTTTATCGATAGACCACCAAACTGCATTATTAACTGTTTGTATTCAAAAATCGGCCAAAGCGGGTTTTGCAACTCGGTGACTCATATATACTCTCTTCTAGAAAATATATTAGTGTAAACTAATACTGGTTACGTTTATTACGATATTTTCAACAGAATTAGTTCAAACTTTAATGACAAACAAAACCTATCCTGATTTTGATAAGTACATTTTGAGTAAAAAATATAGAACACCATATTATTTTTATTTCTATATAATGGCTTTAGATAAGGATTTCTTACCACATAAAAGTATTACTATAAGAAGCTTATTTATTATTATATTAACAAATTGGGCTCACGCTTTGCTATAATACAAATAAAAAACCTTTGAATAGTCATATGCAAGATTAAACACGTGACCTACAGACTCGCAAGATACCTGTTTCCTGAAGCACTATTAAGTGTTTATTTTATATAAGAATTATTTTAAATGATTAATTGTTTTCGTTTATGTATGTGTGTGATAATAATTAACTGAAATAATTTGCATTGCATTGCATTGCAAACCTATTTCATGAATTTGGAATGGAGCTTTATACATATTTGATTTTTTTTCAATAAACACTTTGTATCAATGATCATATGGAATTTATTTTAAAGAACGTTATATTTGGATCTTATTTTAAGAGCTGTGCGTGATAAAATATTTTGTTATCCCTTTGCAATTGAATGAGGTTAGATGTTCACCTTGTTACAGTAATTACAACTAAACTGCAGATAAGACCTAAATATCAATATAATTCCATTGCAAAAAATACTGTTTTTCTGTTCAATTACGTCGATCAGATGACGTCCAACCGATAAAATAATTATTGCCGACAATGCTTTTAAATGTGGTTGGGACGAGGTCGCCGCGAGCGTGATGTAGAAGATGTCTTTGTTCTCTTCGTTAGAAATTAATTCATAAAATATATTAGTCTCGGCATGTCAATCAATAATCTCCGATATACTTTTGGACAATTTTTTTAAATTGTCGGAATTACACAAGAACCAGGGCTTAGTTAGGTAAGGTTACGGTCATAATATAGTAAGTCTAATGATAAGCTGCGTACTTATATGGGTTTGTAAAATGTAGAGAATTTTGTTTCAATTATTTAATATATTTTTATGTAAAGGTAAAACTAGTAGTTTGATTAGCAACTGAAAGGTTGATTCACAAACTAAGTGGCATGGTTATATTTTTTCTTATGAAAATGTTATGGAAAAGTCCTAAACCACGATTCACAAAACATATTTTCAAAAATACTCGAAATTTTCGATAATTGTTATATTTTGTACTCTATGTAATATGTGCGAAACGCGTAATATTTTGTAATACAGTTTTGAATGATTGAGGTAAATACACAAAGGCTACGAGTATGTTATGTGTTTTACATGGATTTGGATCCCCTGTTGAATTTGACTCCTGTGTAAAATTAAACAAGGACCTCGAGGCATTCTTGATTGCGTTACAGATATTGAAAGACAAAATATTTAGGCTCCTTATTGAGTTGGGCCCTCGGTTTTGCATGATTTGTGGTAGCTACGCTAGGCACGTGTACTCAATGGTACACGTACTATTTTTTTATACAAAAACTAAATATACCGAAAGAAAAAGGTTTAAGATATAATAAAATACTACAATTATTTTACATTTAGGAATATTTTAAATAAAGAAATTAAATAATTTAATTTATAATAAGTTGCCCTTATGTGTCTTTCATTATTATTTATTTCCAAATGTTTATTAGAATTTACTAGAAATATCTTCATTTTGTCGCCTTTGTCGCCCTCGTTGGACCAGTGGGTAGCGCGTATGTCTATCAAGCTGAGGTCACGGGTTCAAGGCCCGTGCTGGTTGAAAATTTTTTCAAATGTTTATTCATTTGTATTATGGCCAGGAACCCGAAACGGTTGAGCTAATAATTGACAATTATTACTCGTAAAAATATTGTCAAAATAATCTCCACATTATGGAGATCCATATGTTTCATTTCGGAGCGGATATGGTCAAAAGAAAAAAAAGAATATTTTCTTTAGATTCGAGTATATGTTTAAATTCAAATAAAATATTATTATTGAAATCATATTCAATCGGTGTTATTTATGCAATAAACACAAACGCTCTATAAATATCTACTTTGAAACAGTGTGTTTGCAGTTTATTATTTTCAAATAATTTGTTTATGATAATTAAGTAAAATTTGGTTATCACTACTATAAATAATCTTACTAAACTTTTGTTTTATATAATATAAAATATTTTATAAAACTTTAAGTGTAAGGCACTTTAAGAAACGGCTTCCAAACCAATATCAGACAATTTGACCGGCATAAGCAATTATGTTAGTCGCAGTGTAAATTACAATATCGGTTGTTGTGTTATTTGTATATGTACATGACAACAACATTTTTTTTAGTAATATTTTATTAACCACTTTGTATGCCGTAAAAAATAAACCTATTTTGTTTTACTGAGTCCGTTACATTTTTTTTTTTGATTTTGTTTTATGGAAACAAATTATCATGCCTCTTGTATTACGATTAATATGATAATGTACAGAAACTGTTTCAATATCACCTACATAAATAATTAATTGCATGATTTTATATGTACCTGAAACAATTCCAAAAAATATATGTATTTAAGATACCTTATATTGGCTTATACGTTAACTCATTATTTAGCCCAGAATATTTAATAACTGTATAATATTAATTTAAATTGATTTTCAATTATATCAAACTTTTTTGTGATATTAATATGAATTCAATATTTCTTTTTTTATTTCTACACTATGAAACTAAATCGGAAGCACAGTAAATCGTATATTTAGAATCGAGTTAACAAAAAATTCCAATTTTTGTTAACTATTTATTTTGGTTCGTTTTTTTTTTTGTTGAAATCAATAACATCGTATTTATTAAATTGCAAATTCAAGTAAAATGGAAGTTTTAATAGTGTTTATTTAATTATAGTTCATACCTTAAACAATTATTTTTTTTATATTCATATTCATTTAATAATTGTTTCAAGCATCTTATATTTTTATTCTTTTAACCATATCCGCTCGGAAACGAAGCATATGGATCTTGACAATGTGAAGATTGTTTTGACAGTTTTTTTACGAGTAATAATTGTCAATTA
>JAPMAG010000756.1:0-11592 GCA_036584685.1 Rhyacophila sp. Rhy_31_5 | reverse complement strand
GATCTATTTGCTTCGTTTTGTAGCGAATATGATTAAAAACATAATTATTTTTTATAAATGTTAAAATAATATTGTTTCTTAAGATTAATTAAGTTATCAGTTAAATTTTGTCATAAATATGTTTATAGCAAGTGCATGTAAGCCCATAGTGTCATATATTTATAATATAGATAATAAAATACGGAAAAGCTCTAAGCACAATGTTGCAAGAATGTTTTTAGTATAAAATACAACTGCAGTAAAGCATATCAGATACGCCGCAAGTCTAAAAAGCTATATAGGCTAGGTAGCCAAGCCTTAAGGTAGGTAAATGCCACAACGAACAGCGTCGCAGGCCTCCTGGGACGTAATGTTACCAGGAAAGCCCGTCGACAAGGGGCTGTAATTTTGTTTCACATATTTGATGTGTGACGATTTTGTATACCTCTACGAAAATCTGGCGCTATATCTAAAGGCAATCAAACATAACATTTTTGTGACTGCTCAAACCGTTTCACTGTTAATATCAGATAAGATTTCTCGCCCGATGAAGTTTTAATGGTATATTGTCAAAATGTTTCAGTTTATCGTATTATTTGTAAAATTATCGTCAAAATTAACAATAACTATTTTTTTATTTTACCATATTATATAGTCAGTATACTGAGAAGAGCGTTGTGTTTAAAAATTACCGTTTTGATCTAGCAATGCAGTTTGGTAATTTTTTGCAGGCTCTATCTAGCATGTGGTAAAACAAACATAGTCATATTTTTTCTACTTTTAAATGAATATTGTATATTTTTTACTGGAAAAACATACTAAACCGACTAATTATTATATGTCTGATCAAATTAAATATTTCTTATTTCTAAGTTCATTCTAATTTTGAAAAAAAATGTCAACAAGACTTACAGTCCCGATGCCTTTAACATATTATCGTTAAATGCATATAACTAAAACACTCTTTCTAAAAAACTTTAAAATTATTTTTCTCAAAATACTTTTTTTTGACTTAACGCTTTTTGCCAATATATAGATGATATATAAACAAAAAAAAGACTACATTTTTCATTTTATTTGCACAAAACAGCATTTTTTTAAATTACTTTTTTATCTTATTGTCATCGCTGATAAACTTTTTACCGATAAAATAAAATATATTTGGGTATCATTTAGTGATCTATTAATATAACTATATTTATTTATTCTTTATAAAACTAAAAAAACTCTTATGTGGCAGAAAAACATATTTTCTGTATCTATTATATAAATTATAAATTCAAGATTGTCACTGTCCGCTTAAATACTTTAAACTGAATGGGATCATGTCATTTCAACTGATTTCTTGGGTGTTAATTGATTTAAGATAATTTAATATATAATACATGTTCTTTTATGAATTTGATCACCCTTATGAGTGAGTGGATTGTGGCATCCAATTTACGAGCCGAAGATCACAGATTCGATGCCCGTGCTGGTCGTAAATTTTACAAATGTTTATTTATTTGTATTGTAGCCGGTACCCAAGCCCGAAATGGTTGAGCAAATAATTGATAATTATTATTTGTGAAAAAATAACTGTAAAAACAATCTTCACATTGTGGATAACCATATACTTTGTTTTGGAGCATATGGATTGGTTTTTACATATATATAAATACATTAAATGTGAATATATTTTACACGTGTATTTATTGACACGTTGCATTTTTTGGTTAATATTGGTATGGTAATAAAACAGACAGCAAATTCACTTCAATCTGAATGTTGTTTTGAAATCGCGCGTGTTATAGCTGGAAAAATACAGGTTTGATTGTGTGAATTTCTATTTTTTTATTTAATTATGTATTTATTTAACAAAATTATTATATGAAAGAAAATTTACTGTAAAAAGGTCTGTTATCCGTGTACATATATGTGCAAAGGCACTTTCGTTTGTCATTGGTGTATTGGGCAGATAACTTCAGAATATGTCCATGCTGGACTCAAAACACAAGTTAATATCTTCGTTAACAAGATTTTCCTTGCTTACGTAATCCAAACTGAAAGTTAGCAGCTTACGCCACAAACAAATTTGTTGTGAATGTGAGCGCTTTCGGCCAACGACAAGTTTTCTAAATGGATCAGTTTAAAGTTATAACGTGTAGCGGAAATGCCGTCTACAGGAAATTTTGCCAAACTAGACAAGCCTTAAATCATAATTTTATTTAGAATATTCAACAGTTTAGATATTTTGTATCACTATTTTATTGTTATTAAAGTTTAGCCAACGTTCATTTTTTAAACATAAAAATATATTTTACTTTTACATACTTTTTACTCATACAAGTACTATATCAAACGCAATTCTCATATAATGTAACAACAGGTTTTTGAAAACTCACCATTGATCCGCCACGATTATGCGTCACCTTCCTGATACTTTCACAAATGAAATGTTTTTTTCTTCACATATGATTTTAAAACTGTCCGTAGCGGGGCCGCATGAGACGGTATCATTATGTACTTGAGTGCAAAAACTAAGTTAAAATCGGAAATAAATGAAAAACGGTTGTTTTGTCACCTAATCGTCTATAACATCAGATACCTTGTGCACCCAGTGTGGTGACGACTCAATCAATTCGGCCATCCAAGCTCAAAGATGGTGAATCATTTTGCGAGTTTGCGCAAAATTCCTTTCCATAAAATGTCGCAAATTTTGAGAAGGCTTTAAACCTGGCTCTGGTAGATACCATATTTGCATGTCCTATTGGACCTCTATGAAGACGAGTTCTGTGAATAACTCCATATATGATGAATTTTACAGTAGTTATATATGTTTTGAAATTATTTCAAAGCGTTGTAATACAATGAGTTAATTAATTTACGGTACATAATAATACACCAATTAATAACAATCGATACGTAAATACACGATACATACGACAGACAACCCGAGGGTTGCTAGTTGAAATCTTCTTTAAAACATCTTTATTTATTTGTACTTATATCAAAATATTAACCTCAAATGTTTCAGTTAACTATTATGAACTAATTTTAACTTATATAATAAATTAATGTTCCATATGCTCTATCTTTAAGTGGACACGAAGTCATAAATAAATATACATAATTTAAAATTAAATACTATTAGAAGTATTTTAGTTTAAGAGACGACTTTTATTTCTTATAACAACACTGTCTAGTTATGTTTATACATGAATAGATCGGTAGTGAAAAGCGCATATACTTGTTAATCTGCTGATGATTGCTGCTTTGAATCTCTTAAATGACAAATTTTGACAGTTTTGCAATATTTTTTTTTAAGTCTTGTTAGTCAAGTTTTATATATAGTACAGATAAAGATATTATGTAATTTTTCAGCGTAAATATTTTTTTTTTAATTGTATTTCCTTTATAATAGATATATTGAACACAATATAAATTACCCTATTAAAATAAATTTGTAAAGAATCTAACTTTCTTAATGTAAATAATGAGTAATGTTATGCATATCGCATGTATTTAGACAAAAAGGATTAACCCTCACAGAACAAATCACAAACACAATCATTATTTTTAGTCAAAGTCACATTAACACAAACTTCAAGTGCATGATCACTAATAAATTTGTGTTCTATTTTTCTGATCTGATAATTTAAAAATGTATTAAATATAATCATTTAAATCGAGATTGAATGCTTTTTTCTTTTCTATACAAACTTAGTAGGTTGTACCCTTTTCAAAATATAAAGCTAAATTTCGATAATAATTCAGCATTTTCGGATTAATTTCTTTTGACAGAATTTAGCTGTGTACATTGTGATTCTCATGTAAAAACACTTTTCGAACACTGAGAAGTAAACCCTGTCGCCTAAGCAGGGTCAATATAATATTATTAATTCATTTCCCTTATGTTCAATAATGGCTGTTTTAGTATATTTATATGTCAAATTAATATATTTATTTGCATATTTTTAAAAAAAATTTAAGAGCTGTGTATATTTTTTATAAAATATAATGTATATAAAACTCATGATCAATCATAAATAATTGTAAAGCTCTAAATGAAAAAATTACAGCGGTCTTTTCACCATAAAAGTTATTATCATACCTACGTATGCCTTTGAACTTTTTTGTGCTTCTAACGAGATATCCTCATATTGCTTTTCCCTTGTTAAAATGAACACACTCGCTGATTACTCAAAGCTTCCTCATGTGGAAAACCTAGATTGCTTTATAAATAATAGAATTTCTCTTACGCTGCCATGCGACTCAACTTAGTTTGATTTTTCTTCGTAAGAAAAAGCATAAAATACCACGCTTATGAAATTCTAGCCGGATTGGTAATGATAAACTTATCAGATATACAAAGAGGATATTAGTTCTTCTTAAGCATATAATCTAGTGTATATTATATAATTAAAGCATGATTATACTATAATAATACCAATCAGTTGATAATTATTCATTTAAAAATTTTATAAAATGTCAAATGATTATTTTACGACTTTACATTATTTTAAATAATTTTAAAAATTGGGTGTCTATTCAAAATATCCATGCATTAATTATTTTAAAAACTGAGCTAAGACATCAATATATATATACATGTATTCACAATTTTATGATTAACACCAAGAACTAATAGTTTCCTAGTGGAAATATTTTTTTTTGTCATGCCAAAAAAACACTGTCAAGAAAGATAATTTTTATAGTATTATATTATAATGAAAAAACTTCCACCCAATTGTTCAATCATGATTAAAAACTCACTCCTTCCTGAAGAGGTTAACTATCTATTATTGGAATGTTTTTTTTAATAATTATATCAGCCAATTTATTTACGTACTTAATCAAATAGTATGAAAAACAAATATGAATTATATGCTAAATTTACATTAAAAATGAAAATCACATCCTCTGGGAGTGTCCCTATATGACCCTTGGTTGGACCGGTCGGCTTTAGTGACTTGGTTTCCACAAGGGATAACTTCTTAGCTTTTAAAAAATTTCGGCGTCATACGGTGAGCGGGAGGGTTTGTTCCCATCAGCTCTACCTAGTAGGTAACTTATTAAATGAGGACAATTGCTCAGCCCACCACCACCCGCCACGTCTTTACACTCTTTTGAGCGTATACCATGGCGTAACGAACGTGAAGTGCTCTACAAGAAAGTGCATAAATTTAATTAAACGAGGACAGTAGGAATCTTCTGCACACTCTAGCGCACTCATACCGAAGTCTTGGAAAGTTTTTCCTGGGACGCTCCCGGCACTTTCTTGCAGAGCGCTTCACGTTTGTTATGCCATGGTATATGCTCTGAAGGGTGCAAAAACGTGGCAGGTGATGGTGGGTGTAGCAATTGCATCACCTTTTGCACCTGAATAACGTGTAATTCAATATTTTTATGTTATGTGCGATAAAAATGTGCTTCCTGAAGAGACGCGACCCATAAATAATTATTTTGAGGACACGTGAATTGGTCGCTCAAATCAAAAACATCGGTGACCATTTCGTTTTCTTTTAAATATGTGGAATTGTTACCAAGGTAGTTTTGAAAATGAATCAAAGACTAACAAAGTCGATGGTTGCCCTACAGGTTTCCAGGAGTTAGAGAATCGCCTCCGTGGGTGAGTGGATAATGATCCGACTCACGAGCTGAGGGTCATGAATTTGAGGCCAGTGCTGGTCACAAATTTTACAAATGTTTATTCATTTGTAGCCAGGGCACGAACCCAAAACAGTTGAGCTATTAATTAACAACTGTTATTCGTAAAAAAATGAATGTTAGGAAAATCTTCATGGTTTGAAAATTCCATATGCAGTATCTCGGAGGGTATATGGAATTTAAATATATATATGTATTATATGGACATTTTTTACATAGTCTAATATTTCAAATAATTTATTTTTGATTATTCTGTATTGTCTTATTTAAACTGATAATAAAACATTTTAGTAAATGATAAAAAAGGCATTCTAAGTATTTAAATTAAATAAAGAATATAGTTGTATTACGTAATACAGAATGAAAACCATTATATAAATTTATTACCATTTTAAAGAAAAATAGTATTTTATTTTATACATTAAAAATCGGCTCTATGTATCGTCAGTATACTGGCAAAATGCGTTAAGTCAAAAGTTTACCGTTTTGACTGATAATGCAGCTCGGTAGATTTTCGTACACTATATATCTATCTAGTTAAACAAGCTTAGCGATATTTCTTGTGCACTTTTTCTGTAATATTAAAATGTTCCTAGCTATCAAGTCGATATTGAATATTTTATTACTAGCAAAAGAAATTTAACCGACTAAGAATTATGTGGATTCATGTATGTATATTCCTATTATGTAAAAAACGTCAACAAAACTAAGGCCGTACGCACACAGATTTACTAATAAGAAACTTATTACTGACGCAAATAGGCAACCTGGCCACCATGAATCAGATTTTTTGTAATCCAATGTAACTGACTGGTTATTGATAAGTACTGCCATCTGCAGTATCCCATCCAATTACAAATATTCTGACGCATGGCGGACTGGTTAATATTTAGCGTTGGTGACCAGTTTTCTTTTAGTAGCTCCATGTGCAGACGCCTTTACAATTCCAGTTGTCCTAACATATTATCATTAATACGTAAGAGACTTAAACTTGAAAAATCTAATTTCTTAAAACAGTTTTATTTTTTACTTAATGCCTTCAGCCAGTATGAAGACGATATATTTTTTACTATATTTATAATTTAAGAAAACGGTGTCACACGATTATAACTATCAAAAATCCTCATCAGATATGTGTAGCTTATCTTACATTCAAATATATTCTTAGAAAGCAAAAACTATTCATGACAAAATATTCATTGCTATTTTTTTTCTGTATTTACTTGCCTTTAGGAGAAAGATATTGTTAAAAATGAGTTTTGTTTGATTTAAAAACACAATAATAATTATATATTTCATGTAAATATATCAAAAAAATTTATATTTTTTTAAAATAAAATTATTTTTATTTAATATAAAACGGTAAAATATACAATAAAATATTAATTCTACTTGGATAAGCCAGTTTACTAAGCAATGTGAACAACAGAGCTCTACTATATCATGCAGAGGATATCTTAATCGCATTCTTGCAGGTGCATTCTGTAGATAATTACTTCATATTTTACGGAGAATATACCCCGCTTTTGGTTTTTATTAGTTCATACCTACGTACACGGGAGACTCGTTTGCCAGTAAACCGCATTTTATATGCTTACTAACATCTGTTAAATGGTGGAGTTGTCACTTTAAATAAACACTCGTAATTGATAATTAATTATACGGTTATTTGCTTTGCAATATAATCTTTTTATAGTGATTATAAATTATTTGTCTTTTTGCATAAATATTTGGAGATTTAAAAATTTTTTGCTTGCAACTTTCTATTTTTCATTTTCTTTGTAGTTTTATTAAGTAAAAGTTATTATTTTCTTATTTTAAGAAACATTTTTGCGAATTGCTTAGTTGCCAATAAGAATTTTACGGTTTACATAACAATTTTTATGTATACTAAACGTTCTACTTTACATTTTTTTTTTAAATTATCCAATAGTCCAATAACTTTTATTACTCCTCGTTAGAATACCTGGACACGAACCTGAAACGGTTGAACTAATAATTGAAAAATATTATTTTTCATAAAAAAACTGTCAAAACAATCTTCACATTATGAAGATCCACATGTTTCGTTTTGGAGCGGATATGGTTAAAAGAAATACGACATATTTTATATATTTTTTTATATACTCATATGTTTTTCAACAGCAAACCCAAAAGTTGATTTCTTGTTGTCATCGGTCATTATATTAAGTATTTTGACAAATACATACAATACGAGTATATTCATAAATATTTAGATTGTTGACAGATAATTTCTGGCTTAATCAAATTGTAAAAAAAGTGTATAAATATTTAAAATATTTTTACATACACAAAAATATCATAGTGGTTTATTTTTATATGTTAAAGTAACCAAAATCTTTGTTTTATTCAATTTTTCGATGGACTGATATTATTATTCAATAATTATACATTTTTTATTCAGTTCCAACAAAAACCTATAAAAATCAAGTCTGTTTACTTTATTATGCTGTTAATAAATCATACAATTTTTCATCAAATATTTTTTGTTAGTAATAGTTTTACAAAAATATATTCATAATTTAAAAACTTCATCTTTCAGAGAAAACAGTTAATAAGTTTTCACATTTTTATAAAAGTATTAGCTACTATAATATTTTTTCTATATATTTTACTACATATTAACTACTAAAATAAGTACCAATAAATGTTTAACTTTTTAATACAATTAATACAGAATTTTTATCATTAATACGATTTAAACTATTTGATATTGAAATAGTAATATTGTAAAATCAATATAGAACGATATTTAATATTTTTTTGTTATTGCAGACATGATTTTTTTATACAAATACGAGTATGTCGATAACAAATAAAATTTCACCAACTTCAAATTTTATTTTCAAATATTAAAATCATATTTTTTTGCTCAAAATACATAAAGTCTCTTTAAGTAGATCAAAAAATATCCATCACATCAGATTAAATCAAAGAATATTTCTTTACATACGAGCGCAGAAATAAAGCCCTACTCAAATAATATAAGTCAATAGGCGTCAGCGCATCGTCCTCTTGAAAAAATAAAACAAAACATTATTGGCATTTCTGATGTCGTTCTTAGAGAGACCGGCCCATTTGCCCAGAATTCGCAGTCTGAGCACGTTCGTAGACCTTCGTAGAGGCGCTACGATGCCTACGCCAAAAGAAATCTAAAAAGCCGATATGGATGTGTTTCATTTTTTCCATGCATATGCGGCTGTACATTTGAAGAACTCTGCGTATATAATGAAACTTTCATCTCAATACTAGTAATATTTTTTTGTCTTGTGAGAAGCGTATTTTCCCTTTTTGCGATAGCTTGAGCAAGGTTTATCGCATTAGGAGTTTTGTTTTTCAGATTTTCGAATACATGATGGAATTTGGTGCAATGCGTGGAGATTCAAATTTGAATTATTAATAAATTTCATCATTTATTGTGCCGTTATATATAGTCTCGCTATAAACATCGAAGTAATAAATATTAATGATCTTTTGCTCTTATTTCTTTTGTTTATAATTAGTAGACTAACATTATATGAGTAATATAATATTTTTATACAATTGTATATTGAGTTATAAGCATATCACTAAGCTATCACAAAATAGTGTACGTCGTAAATCAACAATATTATTTAAAATCGGCAAAATTTAAAAACGTTTGAAACTTTGAGCAACTATATTGTATATAAGAGTGGCAGAAAATTTCTCAAAAACTATTCCTGGAATGTAAAATATCTCGAACAACAATTTTTTTTAAATAAAAATATTCAAAATAATGAAATAAGTTACTTAGAAAAAATATTAAATTTATATGAAGATAAAATTATTAATTATTGTACTAGAAAATGTGTTACTTATGTTTTTACTTAACTCTTGATGAGTACTATTTAATGTCTATTATCGTCAAATAATCTTCTCGTCACCTTACTAACTAGTTTTATTTTACTGTTGTGTACTGGGAGTCTTTAATATACTATATAAATAAAAATAACAAACCTTAACGAGTATTTATCTTGCTAATGGAATTTTATTTTAAAAACTCCTAAATAAAAAAGTTATTTCCCAATTTTTCAGTTAAATACAGGCATTATATGATCATGCTAGCAAACCGGAAGTTAAAAAAGTAACAACAAATTATTAATTGAAGGGTATTTGCTCTGTATCCTCCATTGGGTAGCCGTAAATATCGCGATTGTGTGGGAAGAATAGTGCGCATGCTGCAAAAATTTGAGTACAACCTAGATATTAGAGGATATTTTTGCAGTCTTTTTCACAATATTGGTAATTAAATTTATATGTATTTGTAAATAACTTTTCTAGCTTATTTTTTTATGTAAGTTCAATAAATAAATAAATAAAAAGGTAACTTATTTCATTATTTCAACAAATTTTATTTTCGAAGAACTGTTATTCGAATAATTTTGCATTCGAGGAACTTTCTGTTCGACGAACTATTTTTCGAGCAATTCGTTTCAATCAATTGCTTTCGGCCAATTTTCCCCACACTAAGATATAAACAAAAAATATTGACATAAAGAACAAATTCACGAAACCGTTTTAATACTATATCCAGCTTTATATTATAAATGTTATAATATTTTGAATTGTTTAAAAAAATATATATTTTAATATCCAAATATATTTATAACATATAAGGTAAAATCTATATTAATAATTACAATATTTATTTTACAATCATATATGAAATTGTTTCTCTTTATTTTAGTTATCAAACCATTTATTTCAATTACTTTATTCATTAACATATGCATAGTAAAATGACAAATAAAAATACTTCTTTAAAAAACATTTTGATTTCATTACTCTATTTTTTATGTGGTTAACTTTTAAGCGTTTCATTTATCGTGTTTTAAAAAAAGTTTTTTGTTTTAAAATAGAAATAATAGTTAAAATTTAATAAACTTCTTCCAAATTCGTAATTGTAAAGTGGTTTTACTATTTTTTGCCGACACTTTTTTTCGTGATTTTACTTAACGATCGTTTAAACTTCAAATTGAATGAAAGTTCTTATTTAAAATCAGTCACATCCGTTTATTTTATCTGCGTGAGTAGACATCTAACTCATGTCAACCCCGCAGACTGAAATTCAATCAGCACTCGACAGTGAAGAGAATAGTTAACTTAGACAGGAGCATAAAGGTTGCAAGGGTGATAGTCGTCCTGGTTTAGGGGCGCAAGAACAAGCATCGCGATCGCATGAGAGGCGTCATAGTGCCGCCCGATGCGAACATCCGTTTTGCCAAGTTGAAGGAAACCATTAAGTATAATTATGACCGGCCCACATTCCTTGCTGCTGCTCTTATATGAAAGCTGAATGCCAACCCCCGTTGCGACCCGATAATTATCTACCCTCTGCAAGATGCAAGGGTTGCATTAGCGGACCGACACAAAGACTCTCGAACATGATCAAATTTGTTAATAAATCACTGAATTTCTAGAGAATTTTCAAAATGTTCGATTCAGTATCAATTTTAATAAAAAAATATTTATATTATATAGTTTCAACATATCTTTTTTTTAAATTAATTTAATATATCACTATGTAGTTTTAATAGGTCGCCTTCATGAGTGAGTGGATTGACATCCGACTCACAAGCCGAGGGTCACTGGGTCGAGGCCCGTGCTGGACGCAATTTTTCACAAATATTTATTCATTTATATTGTAGCTTAGACACGAACCCGAAACGGTTGAGCTAATAACTGACAATTATTACTCGTACAAAAACTGTCAAACCAATCTACACATTGTGAAGATCCGTAATCTTCGTTTTGGAGCGGACATGGTTAAAAGAAAAAAATATGTTTTTATATTCATACTATTTAAAATATTAAATTATAAATTATCATATGTTTTAAATCAAACTTATCAATTTCCTAAATGATTAAGCTTATAATCAATTTTTAAAAATACAACTATTACAAAAATCTTACGACTGTGTA
>JAPMAG010000753.1:0-14022 GCA_036584685.1 Rhyacophila sp. Rhy_31_5 | reverse complement strand
GATCCATCACTTCACTCCGGAATCAAAACGATCGTCATCTGAGTGGACAGCAACCCCGAAAGCACAACAATCGGCTGGAAAGGTTGTGGCCTCGGTATTTTGGGATGTACGTAGTGTAATATTCATCGACTATCTTGGGAATGAAAATACCATCAATAGTGAATACTACTGGCTGTTTGCAGACCGGTAAGAAATTTCGCTCGAATGAAGAGGTTATCGATGAATCTGAGGCCTATTTTGAGACAAAAAATAAATCGTTCTACAAAAGTGGTATTGAAATGTTATAGCGGCGCTGAAATGATTGTGTGGCTCTTAATGGAGATTACGTTGATGAATAAACCTAATTTTGAACAAAATAAACCGCGTTTTCTTTGTTAGGCCCGGAACTTTTCCTGTCAAAGAAAACCGAATTCCGGGTTTATATTGCGACCGTAAAACCTATAGTTCTGTATAAATGTGAAATTTATTTAATATAAAACCTATAATAAATAAGGCAATGCAAGTATTTCAAAATAAAATACTCCGAAGAATACTCGGACTAGTTAAAGAAAACCAAGAATTTGACATCCGTACTAATGCATAGCTCCGCGAACAATTTAGCCCTAATATAGTGAATGTCTTGAGGGTAAGTAGTCTCAGATCGGAGGGTATTCGTAAAGTGCGACGAATCTAGAACTCTCAAGAAAGCGTTTGAAGAAACTCTAGTATACGTACTCAACCCGTCAGCCGCCTCAGAATGAGATGGACAGACAACATAACCAGAGACGTGAGAATGTTGAGTGTCAATAACTGGAGATAGAGAGGAAGTTGTGCAGTCAGCCACGGATATATGTCTATACTGGTCATCAATATAGAGACCTGTAGGTGATACGTGATTTTCATCACTATTATACGTACTTAGTGTCTATACTGGTCAAGTCGGCTATGGACCTGAATGGTTCATAATAAAATATTTTTTTAATAGAAACGAAAACCCAAGAAATTTCAAATTAAAGTCATTATAGACGACAGTCTCTAGTTGCAAAGAGTTCGGACTAACCTGTTGTCCTGGGTCAAAAGTTGAAAATAATTGAGTCGCAGAATATGTTGTGTAATTCATATGAGAAACAATATCATTTTCATATATGTAAATAAAAATTATAAAGTTTTAAGTGTCATTGTAGTAATTGCAAGGAAATTGAATTTATCTTATTCGTTTTCTTTTTCTTGAATTGGAATTTTTTGATCACTTTAAATGGTTTATGTTATAGACTCAGCCATAATATTTATTAGAAAAAACATTGTAGTTCTATAATTAATCTACTACAATACATGTGAGAGCAGAAACTTAATAAAAATCGTTCCGAAAAATACATTCTGAGAATATTTATATATAAAATGATTGGTTTAAATCGTTCGTTATATTAATTGGACATATTTTATAAATGTGACTTTTAATAATAATTGTCAATAGATTACTTATTTTATTTTGAAATATCAAGAATAAAATGAAAAGAACGCAATTATCAACAGATACTATAAATTTGTTTGTATTTGTATACAAATTGTTATTTGCATATCATTAAAATGTCAAAAACTCTGGAAGACCATAAAAAGTTTTTTTCGCGTATCTTTTTTATTTACCCAATTACTCTTTTGATTTATGAATGTTTACCTGTCAAATAAAACATATCTAAAATTAAATGTAAAAAAAACATATTGTTAAATTTTTCACTTTAATCAGGATCGAGTCTTGCATTTATTTGTAACTCAATAGCACTGTTTAAAAGATTAAATCCATTTTCGCAAATTTAATTTTATTAAGTTTATATTTTTTAATTTTTTTGAGAGTTCGGTGGTATGTATATATATATATATGAAATGAGTCGATAAGCGAATGGATCATGCAGCCTTTCATTGCATCCAAAGTGAAGATGAGGCGTTAGACTTGGCTAGATTATGTACTAAGAATACCTGAATTGCATCTCAACCGGCCATGCCTCTTTTTCTATCCAATCGAATTCTATCGTCCCGATAGGCCACTGAACATAATATATAGGATAAGTTCGGCGGAGTTACCGAATCCCAGCATAACATGGGAGAATGCAAGAAGACTGGCCAGTGACAGAAACTCATGGAGGCTACATGCGGTGTCCATATACTCCAGCTAAGGGGCGTGACATGGGAAACAAAAAAGAAAAGTTGATTATTAACAATTGAGATTTTTTTTATTTATATTAGGTATTTTTAAATAGTTTGATAGAGTTTCATCTTATCTCTAACTGAAATACTTTTGTCTTAAATTAAAAAAAAATATATTTTAACAATCACTTACTCATTGATCGTTTTACAAATGCTGAAATTACATCACAATTAAAATGAAATTATGATTCTAACTGTCAGAATTATATAATGTTTGGAATAATTTCAATGGAAAATTTTACCTATCAATGAATAAAATCTATTTTATCATTGATTTATAGGCTTATGGGTATTGTGGGTTAAGCATTTTTTTTCTGTGTTTTGTTTATTGTAAAAATATTATTCAACATAATATTGATTTACGTAAGACACATAATCCAAAATAAATTCTTACAAATAATACATTTAAATATCACAATATGATTCCTGATCTTAATTTGTATAAGATTCCGCTTAATTGATATGCAATAGTCAATTACTTAACCAAACCAATAATTATAATGATTATATATTACGAATATATGCAAGATAAAAAAATACAATTTATTCATATATTTCAAATGGTAATGAGTCCATTCTAGTTCTCAACGTATTTTAGCTTCAATTATTTGATTTTTATTGTTGATTAAGACATACGTTTATTAGTTTTGTATTTTAAGTAATTAGTATCAGTTAAATGCTTTCAAATAAGCTTTAAAATTACTTTTAATCATTCCAACATAGGAAGGTAGATTTTATCAGATCACTCAAAAATAAGATTCGGAAATTGGAAGCGCTTTGGCCTCAGATGTGAAATTTTCAATTATTTCCCTTGAATGATTGAAATTTCGGGTTTTCATTCACGTTTCTCAGAAAACGTTTAATAAAAATGGAATTTTCATTTGTACATGTTTCTTTTCCGTATTTATTATTCTGTTCAGATATTCATTTAGTCTCCGTGTATTTTTTATGGAAAACGTAAACTGAATTTTAAATATTATACTTTTTGCGACAAAGAAATAGTTTAATAAAATAAACTTACACCTTGATTTCGTCAAAATTAGTTTTCGTGGATTCAAAATTTTCAGATTACTGATTAGTTGAAATTTGAAACATTTTAAATTTTGAATTCAATAAATTTAGTATACATTAAGAAACTAACAATAATCAGCACATATTAAGTCAATGTATTTAAGCACAATGTTATAATTTTAAATATTAAATTCAATTAACCGTATATAAGTGTTTACTCAATTTAAGTAATGCATGATACAATTTTCTTTTTAAAGTTTTTAATAAATATTCCACCCTTACTTCGAAAGTATAGCCTATTCAGAAAACTAAGCCATCTATGAAGTTATCTTTGCCAGCCTGCGTAAGAATTAGCTACCATTAAGGCCCATATCTGATGCATATAGTAGAAATTTGAATCCCCATTCTTTATATTATAGTAAAACGTTAATATGAAACTTTAAAATATCTCATATTTTATGTATACTAATCACATCTCTCCGTATTATATGAAGTATTATTACAGAACCTAAAAACTCATTTTTTATTTATTTCACAAACTGCTATTTCGGAATATTTTATGTATGTTTACTTCAATCAAAGTAATTATTTAGATAAGATTGACACTTAATTTATGATAAATGTAAGTAATTCCGATTTTCAAATATATAAGCTAGATTCATGCGTATTTTTTTCACAGAAAAATTAAATTGTCAATGAAGTGATTAAGATAAAATACTGAATTATATATTTTACGATTGACTTAAATAAAAATAATTCTAGTGATAATTAAGTACTCATAATACACGATATTTGTTGATGTGTGTTTATTTTAATATAGACTGAATACTAAAATTAACTGAAAAAAAGAAAACCTTTATCGGTCACTGTCCTTGTGGCAATAGAAGAAGACATTTTTTTTTTTACTTTAACTTTATAATATATATTTACATTGTATTTACATATATGTAAAGGAAAATAAACAAATCATAATTTATTTTAAACTTTTAATATGACTTTGAAAACAAAACCGCAACTCATATCATTGAAAATTGCGAGAGTGGCGAAAAATCTAAATATGTCTTAGCTTTTTACGCTGAGCGTTTTTAAACTTTGCTTTTCGTAAATGAAACGATGCGCGATAAAGAAAGCTTCCATCGGAGTCGAAGAAACTTCACAACGTTGGCGGTAATCGTTGCTCCATCGAAAACTTTAGACAAGGATTTAAGTCCTTTTGAAAACATGCCCACGCAGCAATGCGAGCTCTTAGAAAAGATGATTTCGAAGCAGTGATTGTGCACTATTCTGCAACATTTTTAGAACAATACCTTTATCGAACGATATTATATTTTTATAAACATTGAAAATTATTAAAACAAGATATTTTAAAAATATACATTAACTGAACAAGCCACATTTAAATTTAATTCAGCCATTAAATGATACTTCGACTTACCTAAACCACGATATTAACGCTTGCTTTATGACGGTGTACAATATATTCGTATTACAAAAATATTCTCATATTAATGAATATTTTCTTCGCGAAAGCCGTATTTGATTGTCAACTTTTTTATATTATTTTTCTTCAGTTATCAGTTTATTTTGACGAAGTTTTATAGATCAATTTTTATTTTCTTTTTAATATATAATATTAACTATCTATGTATCATTAAAAATAAAATATTTTTTCCAATATTTCATTCTTAATGACCCATAATTGAACATGATATTGTTAACTTATTGATATAATGTTTATTTATTTTTATATCATTATGCTCTTTTCCAATATTTTAATTAACGATTTTTATCAAATTCTACAGACTTATTATATAACATCTATATATTACATAGTTATTACGCATATATTACTTGTATATGTTAAACAGAGCGTATATAACAAAATATTTACAATACTGTAAGCTCATTATCAGCGTATATCATAATATTTTTTTATTTACAGTTTTCCTGATAAACATTTTATTTTTTCATTTATTTAAAAATAAATTCATGCACATCGTATAAAAATAGATTATTATTAATAAATAAAGACACAGTTAAATCCATTAGATTCATTTACATATCTTAAAATGTTGATTAGTAAATAGTTTACTAGAAAAATTTACTTAAAATAGCATGCATCGAAAAATGTATAGTTTTGAAAACGTTTACTTAGTATAGATTAACCAAAATATGTTTAATGCTGAGTAATAAAAACAATCTTCAAAAAAGCACTCTATAACGTTTTTATAAAATTAACTTACTGTTAATAGACTGGCACTAACATTCAAGTATATCGATATTTGTGTCTTAGTGAAACTAAATGAACAAAATAGAACGTAAGGCCAAAACCATACATATTTTAAGATGTTCCATTATTTTAGAGCATTGATATTTACTAGTTTTAGATTTATGATGAAAAATGAGACTTGTGATTCAGTTATTCGATAGATAAAACGGTGCATTTGCTGCTGACATGCAGCATGCTAATCAAAGATATTTTTGTAAAAATAAATATTGATTCTGTGTTTTTATATTTCAAGTTATTCAAAAAATATATATTAGCGCATATGCTGTCAGTTTGCATTTTCTTATCAAAATTTTTTGACGTATGATTTATTCGTAAAAAAAGAATCAGCTCTGAATTATGCAACGATTCTATTTTTTCCCAAAAGGCAAAACCTCTTACTAACAATTTATTTTACATATGATTACTGAAAGTATTTGAATATATATTTGAATCGGAACGTCGGTTAGGATTTACGCGGGAACGACAAATGATTTTCTTTTCTTTTTTATTGTGTATCTAAAGTAAATTGTATTACAAAACACCATTAATTCTCAAAAATAAATCATTTTCACAAATTTTAGTTTTGTATTAGTATGTATAATAATCTTGTCATAATAATATGCCATGGTGCCTACAATTATCTGTCAGTTATTATCCAGCTCTATGACACCAGAATATAGCCAATGAAGCTGAAAAGTAATAAGAATATTTTACCTTACATAATTTGTGCTAATTAATGAAACTGATTTTTTATTGCATGTCGTAAAATTTGGGATCCAATTTCCTTTTTTTTTCTTTAACTATGTCTTGTCTTTCAATCTGAACACATGGATACAATGTGTTGTTTTTATGGGTCCCTTGTCACTGGTAAGTGGTTATTTTTAGATGTTGTAAGGTGCCACAATTCGCTACCATAGAGCATCATTGTCGGTATACAAGAATTTAATAGACGGCATTTTTTTGACTGACCACAACTCTGACTTTAACATTTTTTTTAGACAGATGTCAGTCAACGATCTCTCTGCAAAATGACATTTTGCATGATGTGCAACCCCAGATATTTAAAACTATCGACATCTTAATGATCTGTCCGCCATTAGTCATGGAAAAAATTACGTCGGCACAGGCAATGTTGTGCATTCTTCAGTTAGGTGGTATTGATTTTCGTCAATGAAAACAAAGAAGATGATAAATAAGAACCGCTCAACGACACATCCCTTTCTGATCTCAGTTTTGACTACAAATAATTCAGTAGTAGTATATTAGTAACGTTTAATACTTTCGGACACAGTTTTAATGATAACATGTTTTTGGTAGGTATTCAATATGTTTTGAGCATATTCCAGAGTGCTGGATGGTGTGGAATATCAAAGATTTTTTGTAATCCACAAATCACCTTACCATTCAGCTATTTAGCTCATGTCTCTACTGGAGTAGACGAGATAGTTTTTGAATATGTTTCACATTAAACTGCTCTGGCAAGAACTCAGCCCAGTGTTAAAATACATTGCTGTGTATCTTATTCTCTTCAAGATTATACACACCAAATTGTCTCCCAGAACACTAAGTAGCTGATGATTCCTTGATAGTTATCGCAACTTAGGTGGTAATCTTTTTTGTGAATCATTATTACCTTCCTATTTACCCATTTTGTTGAGCAGTGCTTTTCACTGCAAGCTTTCATCATTCGATGGAAGAATGAGTGAATTATTTAGGCTACTCTTAAATAACTCCAAATAAATTCCATCTCCTCCAGGTACTTTACTATTCATTATTCTTTTCACTACAAATGTCATTTTATTATATGTAATTAAATGGTCTGATATACGACTATTAACTATTTGGAGGTTATCTATAAGTACAACCCCCAGAGGTATATCAAATATATTTGTGGGAGGCAGGCATTTCAATGCTTTACAAAAATACTACATCAAAATGTTTTTGACGTAGTCCAGTTATAGTGTCACTCAAGTTGCAAACAGCTTTGGGAGTTAATAATTATCCGCCATATATTTTGTGAGTTATTTGAAATAGATTTATCATACCGCACGTATCTTTTAATAATTTTATCTTGCGTCATGGTCTGGGTCTATTCCAGTGTGACACAGGACTTTCAGCCTGGCATACTCATCGATCCTACTATATACTTGTGGCATCTGACATACGTTTTGTACGCTATTTGCTTCTGAGTCCAAGAATATTCTGTGAAAACAAGATGGCGACAATCTTTAAGAGGCACGAGTCTGCCTCGATCTAGTTGCTCACGATCCTGATGTAAACCCTCATTAACAATAGTATTTAAGTCGATTTGTATTTTCGTAGTTTCTTAATGTCCACTTTAATTGGTACCAGAGGTCTTGGCAGAAGGCTGAATTTTAATATAATGCTCCCAATAAACAATTTCTGTTCATTCTAGATATTTGCGTCTTTATAAGTGCTTTGCGCTGTAGAGAAAGTAGTCAATATGTCCTCTGAGGGACGTCCATATGTATTTGTGAACGTTTTTGTTAACAAAAATGATCATTTTCACTGTGTGCTTGTTTATAGTGACCTATTAGCCGTTCACCATTAATATTGAGACTGCAATGGCCGTTTCATCTTAATACTGTATTGCTCTATATACGGTCGATACATCGGCATCATTGGTGGCAACTTAGAATTAAAAGACTTTTATGGAGGTAATCTTTGTTTTGAAAGAGTTGTATACCAACCTCTCCAAGATGTTTACACATTTGACTAAACAACGACCCGCTCTCTTCGATACCAACACTGTCACTTTCTTATGGTTGAATATCTAGTGATCTAAATAGATGATTAAGTAATTATCTATCATCCTCCGGTGCCTTTACAGTTCACTTTGCTCGGCTCCAGTATATTTTCTTAGAGGGTCATTTCCGTAAGAAAACAATATAAATTCAAGTATTTTACATGTAGATATTTGCATATTGAAATTATTGGAAAGGGTAACTTTCTTGGTTTAATATTTATTCCTTTATCATGCAGGGTCATTAGTATTAGGCAAGATGATTAGTCGTGCGCTCCGATGGCTTTCTATTCATTTTAACTTCAAACAGTCATATTTCTATCCAAATGCACGTATGCTGTTGTATATATTATAGTGTCCTGTATTTTTTTAAAAACTATTAACGTTTATTTTCCTTTTAGCATCTCAGGTTATTGAAGGAAGTGGTAATTGATCTTAATCATTTTTGAATCCTGCAACAAATTTTGATTTAAAAAAATATTAAAATTAATTTATTAATTTATTAAGTTACACCAAACGTGAGGGTTGTAATTTTAAAATAAATAATAATAAAAATAGATTAAGTAATTAATGATTTTTCATAAGTTCGAGATTTATTTTTGTTTCTTACATAGCATTAACACAGCGATGGCGTTTCGTGTGTATGTATACGAGTATATTATATATTCATAATTGATTTTGTCTACTATCAATCCTTGGTGGTAAGTTATTATTTGACGAGTATACTTCCGTCTACCAATTAATGCTGTTATCTATTCAGACTACAAAATAAATTAAATATAAAACATTTTTATTCGTTTTTCTTCGCACCCCAAATGGTCTATCACAATGGAAAGTAAAATAATGTACGTATAAAATATTTTCATTTGTTTTATTTAGAATATTTTCGAGTACTTTTATCGAAACTGTAAACAAACAAGTCATAATCATTCATCATGTTTGTATTTCATTGTTTGTTTGTATGAGGCTATTTTCAAAGTAAATATTTTATGACTGGTCTAACTTTTAAAGCAAAATAATAAAAATGTATACGTCAAAATCGATATCTTTTCGTAACATGATTTATTTATATATCTTAGAGAACTAGAGAATTGTCAGAATTCAGAGAACATAGTGGATTTTAGCTTTTCGTTAAGTTTACTCCATTCAAGTGATTAACTAAAACTCACACATTTTGTTTTTAATGAAATAGGCCTCATGTGTTCTGATAAAATAATCAAAGAAAACATATTTTGTTTTGTAAATAAAGTCGTCATTTTATGTACGTTTGAACATAAAAATGAAAGTATAACTGATATTTTTATGTAGTCAAAATATTATCAAAAATCATAACATCGGTCACTTGCTTTTTCAGATCGACTATTGAAGTCAAATTAGTATCTTATGTGGCCTTTAATTTATGATATTATTTCAATAGAAAAACACTCTATGATTATTCACTGAAATATTATTATGCAAACAGTGTAGCGGTAGAGTAGAGGAATCATGCGCGATATATAAACTGCATACTTGCACGCGACAGACACCGTACTCACAACAACTTTTAATATAAACCCTGATAAGATTGCAGTTCAATTTGACTTCATAACCATGAGCTCTATGCTCGTATATTTCAACTGGATAAAAATCTGCAAAAAAATCTTGAAAAACTTTTATGGTAATAATTAAATTATCTTTTCCAAAGAACTTAATTTACTTAGAAAACATACATACTCATTATTATACTGAAAATATTACAAAAGTTAAATTATAAGTAAGTATTATAAATAAATAAAAAAACTTCGTACAAATTTATTTTTCAGTTATTTTATTTATGTAGTATAAGTATTGAGTTTCCATTATTTATCAGTTTTACATAATCAAATAACACATATATTTTTCCTAAGGTACTTTATTATTCGAATTTCGTTAAATAACCCACAGTCATTTCTGATAATTTAGTGATGTATCGTTTAAAGAAAAAAGTCTATGTTGCAAATATTTATTCAGTAACCAAAATCTTATTACTTATAAGATAGAATTTCCATGCCACCAAGATTCTAAAACACGTTTCTGTTTTATTTCTATTCATTTTGAAGATATAATTTCACATTTTGAATAATAATAACTTTTCTAAACCACTAGAAAGGGGTTTCTTCATTATGTATAAATCATAATGAAAAAAACGGGTACACTCGAAAAGGTTCCTAAAGTACTCCATAATATTCTGCAGCGTTATGTCATAAAATAAAAGTAGTTTCGTTTGTAAAAATATGCTGAATAGAAAGAATGTACTAGAACTCTCTTATATGTACTTATATTTTGATCACTTAATTCAGTCGTCTTGGTGAAGTAATAACTAACTGAGTATATGTGGTAATCTTTAAAATATGTTAACTCCATTTTTTCAATTGGTATTTACAACTAGCGTATCATACAAGTATCTACATTATCTTTACAATTTTAGCTATGCTATATTGCTCACCTTTTTTAGATATATTATTTTTTATGACATTCATGTACGTTTAATTTGTATCATAATAATTATTAACTTGCTTCATTGTTAAGAAGTAAGTTAAGTCATTATTATTTTATTTTACATTTCTCCTTCCTAAAAATCTTTCCAGTATAGGGGAAAACTTTTTTTATTTGTTGAAAATGGTGTCACGGATACAATCGCTCTTGAATTGTTAAAAAAATATATTTGTAGATTTACATATTTATATTTTAAAATAATTTATTATAATAACTCTATTTCAATGAACGACAACAGAGAAATATACAAAAATAAATCACTGTATTATAATGCTAATTCACAAAAGGTGAATTGTTATTCTGATTTTTTACTCGATAATTATATGTAATTTTTAATATAGAAAAATACTAATATCATTAATATTTAATACATTTATAATATTATTCAAGTAATTTAGTGCTCGTTGACAATGCGTTGATCAAGTTATGTTACAGATAAAAAGTTGTATTTAAAGTAAATATATTTAGGGCAATATGTATTGAAACTGTATAATTATTTCATTATAATAACTATTCACTAAAGATCGACAGTTGATAAAATGGGTTATACGTCTTTTTGCACTTTTTTGTTATTCTGGCGCTAAATTTAACTTCCATTTATAATAATTTCAAATAATATGTAAAGACCATCACGTCAGATAGCAAGAAACAAAATACCGAAGAATTAATACATTTTTGCACTAAAATTAAGTAAGTAGTAGTGAAATAACATTATTATTATGTTGCTAAACTTTTTTCACATACTTTAAAAACGGATTTTATACGCACTGTTTGCTGTCGAAGACATTACAATTTATCAATTCGATATTTTAATTTTAACGAAAACAAAAAATACTTCAAACACAATGTCGCACCCGAAACCAGCCAGGAACTTCATTTGAATATGTAAAAAAAATATTACTATTTATTTGATATATATATACGAGTATATCGGTAGCAAGAGAGTATTTTTCAAGAAAACTCAATCCGAAGAAATTGTTCATAATTGCGGGCATATTATAACTTTTACACTACATTTATTTCATCGATAATTTTATGGCCAAAATTCACACCAGATGTTGCAGTCCCAAACTACTTGTCCATTACGTAAGAGAATGTATTTTTTTAATTTTCCTTTCAGTTTCTTAAAGACAATAGACGAAACAAAAACATTGCAAAAGCGTGGACCGAATGTTGTCATTGAAAATAAATTTCACAATTATAGTATGTATTGTAGATTGCGGGAAAAAATACTAGCATAAGTCCATTATATTTCGTGGAAACTATTTTCAAGAGAATCATATCAATATTGATTACGAAAATAATTTTGATAACATCTCAAGTCAGATCGATGTATAAATAATAGATTTAATTAATATTTAATATTCAATCAAAAAATAAGTCCGCCTTAAAATTAATAATTATACTTTTAAAAAAGATTATACGTTGGCATTCTTTACTTACCATATCGCTGTATAGTTATGTTATATTAAGGTCAAAGCTTTTTGAATACCCATATTCTATTTGCATAATGGACAAATATAATATAATTTATGTTTACCTTGATGGCTGTCAAAAACACCGACCATTTTAATGTTAGTTCGTATTTCTACCGCATGCAGTGGATATTTTTAGTGGACATCAAATATTCATGTGGTTTCTTGGTAAAAATATTTTTGAATTAAATGAGTTTATTTACAAATTTAAAACTTTAATTCGGGCATTTTAATTATTACCGAAAACTATTTTAGACAAATATGATAATTGATTTGATTTTATTTCAAAATAACTCTAAAAATAAGTAAATATATTGTTTTTTAATATTTCATTTTTATATGGCTTTGCGTTTTCGTGTGCAACTTTTTTTTTAATACAATTATGAATAAAACTAATATCGTAATTCAACAAAATGCAATAAATAAAAACCATAAAATATAAATAAAATACTATTTATTAGTATTTATATAGGAAAAAATGTATTGTTTTTCGATGCCAAACTTATTGAATTAATTACTAATTTACGTACATTTATCTCCTTCTAGCCTTTCTAACCGCACTCCAAGATGTCGTTATTCCGAAAAATGGCGGACATTTTTAGTGTTAAATAAATACCTAAGATTTTATGCCGTATATTTGTGGCTGGTTTTCGTTACGTATTCATTTATTCGAGAAAACCTTTGTTTACCATTAGAGATACGGTAAATTAATGCGCATCACTTGTACCTGATACAGAAGGAAAGCTTCGCAGAGTGCTTCAGCTCAATACAAGTGTTAGTATTTGAAAACGACTAGCTTTCAACAATATCAAATCTGGCAAATTTCATTTTTATTCTCGTTCTCTTACTCGTATACCTACCTGTCTTTAATGATCATCAGAAGATTATTTATTATTTTTATCAAGCAAAGTTTGATTGTGTCATGTTTACTAAAACCCTTTAGTTTTAGTATTTAAAACATTGGTAATGTATTATTCATTTAATTTATGTACCAAATTATATATATTAAAATAGAAGAAAAAATAAAAGAACTACTACAACATTCAATAGTTTTGTTAGCGTTAATTCATGACAATTATGTATGGATTTGTATCTGAACGTAGTTAGTTCAATATTTTTAATATCGTTTACTTTTTTAACCAGAAATTGAGACAAAGACATCTCAATTCAGGATACAGTTGAGAGAGCGTACGAGTAGATGAGATTTTGCTTATTTACACTGAAAATATGAAGACTAAACAGTCTACCCTTTCATACGCTCACAAGCTCGCTACAACTTCCCTACCCATTAATACAGTATGAGATACCATCCCTTACTGATCCTGCGTTTAAAATTTAATCAAGTACGAGGAAGTGCTATTTTCGCCACGAAACAAAATCTAAATGTAAACAGAGACGTGAAAAAACAAATTAGGCGATGTCTTGGAAATAAAATTGGCAAGAAGCGCGAACATTGAAAATACATAGGAAAATAACAAAGACTACTTAAACAATCAAAAAACAACAAGATATTTAACAATTCTCAATCGTTTTATTTACAAAATATACAATTATGTTGAATAATATTTAAAATACAGAATGGAATAATGTTTTCTTCGTGTGAATAAAAAACCAATGGAAATAGTTGTAAAATATAAAACACCTGTGGACAAAATAATACACAGTCATACAGTGTAGAATAGTTTTCTATATTTATTCAATGTACATAACACATGGGCTGAAAAGTCCCGGGCCTAACAAAGAAAAGGGTTTTTTTTGTTCAAAATTGGCTTTATTCATCAATGTAATCTCCATCAAGAGCCACACAA
>JAPMAG010000751.1:1126-14058 GCA_036584685.1 Rhyacophila sp. Rhy_31_5 | reverse complement strand
AATGTGACTTTGACTAAAAATCATGAAAACACATTTTTTGTGCCTCCTGTAAAATATGTTTTGTGAGGGTTACTCCCTTTTATCTAACCACGGTCGATATGAAATTAAACTAAAACTCCTTTCACTCATGAGTGATGAATGCGGACATGTAGATCAAACGGGCAACAAAGCTTTTACATGAATGAAAATATTTTACGACATCTAGAAAGGATGTTGAGATCAATCCAGGAGATAATACTCTGAAATCATGCTATGTCACATTAATAAAGAATTGTATGATGATGTTCAGGTTGCAGAGCAATATTTGAATAACAGTCTTCAAAATGCCAAAGACGGACATTAAAAAGTGCCAGAAATAGTATGTTTCTTTAAAGAAATTCATGAAAAGAATTTTGACTGGGAAATGGTTAAGCTGCTATATGAGTCTTTTTGGACTTTTATTTTTGAATTGTAGGTATGTTTTGTGCAAAGATGATAATTCTAAGAGATCCTAGAGAACAGTAGTTACAACGATAAACAATTAGTGATTCACTTTACTCTGAAAACACAATATGATAAAAGCACATGGACATTAATTTTGTTGTAATTTTGTCATAAGTGTCAAAGGCTTAGAGTCATAAAGATGAAACTATAAGAATACTGCATTTAGTCTGACAATAATGATAAGACAGGTACCATTTTAAGGATGATTAATGTTTTAATAAAAAAAATCATATATATATATGCAGGTACAATATTAATTATCAAATATATTCAGATGATCTTTGGGTCTTGAAATATATTTTAGTTAAGACAATATAATCATTAACTTGTGTGTAAATAAAATTAACCCTGGTGAAATATTTGTAAATGAAATAGTAAAACTGTCTGTCATAAATAAGAATTACTTTTAAAATTGTATGTAGTCAAAGAATATTCATTTAATCAATAAATTTTCGACACTTTTAAACGTTATGAATATGTATGTAAGAGTATTTAATTGAAAATATGATTTAATGTTAGTATCATAGTTATGACCCTGAGCTTCCTATAAATATAAAGTTCAAATTCTATTTTTAATTCTAAAAACAGATTGAAAACATGTAAAGAAGATATAGTGTGTTTACAAAAAAAAAGGTTTCATCATTATTAAACTATTGGACATTGTAATTGTTTTCATTTACCATTATTGTGAATGGTGCGAGGATGAACTACAGCAGCTGCTTTGAGATGTAACGTCATCATCTACGATAACTACCCTACTGCGTCTCGGATTTTCCTTCCGTTCCGTAGTCTCCACTCGATCAATCATCTGCTTTGTCAATTCTACAAACAATTCCTCTATTCCCTCGTTTAACTTGGCAGATGTTTGAAAATGAAGTGCACCTACTGACACGGCATAACTGAAAAAATAACATTTTTACTGAAAAAATGCAGAGTTAAATAAGTTTTTCCTACTGCAACAAGAAATGTGATGCAAAAAGTAATGTCACCTACTCGTAAATAGATATATTATAAGAAACACAATTTAGTGACAATATTATTTTAAGGCATTTTTGGAATAAGAATTATAATTAATGGAAAGACCATTCTGCCAAGAGACCTTCGTTGTGATGATTTTGTCCAAATAGATTTTCCGAGGAGGTACACATTAAATTATTTTTCAACTTTTACAAACAAAAAAATGACAGATATTATTCTTTTTAATTTGGAGAAGTTTTTCTATAAAAATCTAATTATTCTAGCTGATATTTTAAGGCACACCTGTCATAGCACTTCCCCATTGATTAACATCACTCTGATATTTAACCATTTCACTTCAAAAAATATATTGTATTTCATATGAATCTATTGATTGTATCAGCCAAAGGGTACTACTTTTCAAGTTGAAAGCTCATTAATAAATGAATCACATATGACCAACCTCTCTGCATCTTCTATGGAGACATTTCGATCTTTTTCTAAATCGATTTTATTGCCAGCTATCATAAGGCAAATATCTGATCCTAGAACCTTTTTCAATTCCTTGACCCAACTTTTCACCTGCAATAATAAGAAATAAAATGATGAACTACCACTATATTATGCAATTATATCAGATTCATCAAATATGATGAGGCAACAGATATAGCAAATAGTAATCAAAAACGGCACATACCTTCTGAAAAGAATCTTCGTCTGTAATGTCATACACCAGTATAGCTCCATTAGATGATCGATAATAAATGGGACCCAATGCATGAAAGCGCTCTTGCCCTGCAGTGTCCCATATTGATAAATTCACTCGTTTTCCATAAATATTCAATTTCTTGTTCAAGAATGATGCCTAAAATAAATTATTTCGTAGGATTATCAATCTATTTTATACTTCAAGCAAACCAATTCAATAAAATTATTGTATTTTCTGCTACTAAATGAAATATTTAAAATTATACGGGATGAAGATTGCTAAATAAAGGATTTTATTTAAAAGTAACAAATTACAAGCGTAAATGGAGGGATTAATATACTTTCACATTTGTTTAGATAAACGAGCCTCTTTGAAGACGGCTTTAGTAACCAGCCATACAATAAATTATTAAATAAAACATTATAGATAAATAAGGATTTTTGACAAAAAAGACAAAAGAAAGTTAGCAAATATCAACCAAAAATTTGTAACTGTATTAGTTACTCAACGACTGCAGCAGATAGTGGAGAACTCAATATTTAACACTCGAAAATTGTCATTTTAAAGCATTTTTCCTCTAAGTAAAAGCATAAATAATATAAGTCATTTTTGAAAAATAATTAACAGGAGAAATAGCCATATGTTGTAATAATATTTAAATGATACACAAACACGTTTATATATTATAATTTGGCATCTTTTAAATTTATATATGTCAGAGTGAAAACACTGAGACCCAAAAACATTTCCCTAAACGTAACATATATTGGTAGAATATTGTATTGCTGTAATACCATACTGCAACATGCAATCACTTTCATAATTATTTTGAACAGCTGTATGAAAGTAATACAGTTGATTAGATTATAAATAAGAAGGGTATGTATTTTTTTTAAGTTTTACTAACCTGTATCGTAGATATATGTTGGTCGTGAAATTTATCTTCTATATATCTAAGAAGAAGCGACGTTTTCCCCACGCGACCTTCACCCAACAAGACGATTTTGAAAGTAAAATTACCAGGCGCATTGGTGTTAGCCATTTTTAATAAATAATATATATCGTATTTTTAAATATTATTAATAAAATTATCCTCAGTCAAATATGTCAAAATGGTTCCTATTGTACACTCGCGAAAAGCAAATTTTAATATGTATGGGAATTTCACTACGACTTCACAAAGTCACGAATATTTGATTGCTGCATTTATTTGAACCGGGTGTAGTACTGTAAAAACAAGAATCTTATTTGTAAAGATTATACGTTTTAAAAAAACTAACATACAAAATGACGGAACGTGAATGACAAATAACACGTCGGTGCTGCCAGGTTTTGAAATTGACCATAAAGTAAAATATATTGGATTTTTTTTATTTTGAATGTATGATATGGTAATTCCACGTAACTTTTTTTCTTACGTTTTTTACCCTCCCTTCATGTAACACACTGTAAACATTCACTTTGACTGCCCTCTCTCTTCATAAAGGTTACATAACTTTCTAGATTAATTAGGAATGAAATTTACAATCAACTCCTATGCACTTTTTGAGAGGAAAAAGTGTTACGTAATAATAAAAATTAACTGGCCTTCCCCTCATAAAGCCATTTATACATTGGTGGTCACCCCTCTCTCGCCCCTAATTAATATTTGATATTATTTGTCATTTAAATATACTACATAAAACCACAAGTAAAATAAATGCAAAAAGTTCAAACTCTTCTGTCAAATACAAAAAGAATTTATTTTGAAAGCCTTTAGAACAATAATCATAAAGCATTTTGCAGAGATAATAGTTTTTTGAGTGGTTTAAAATAACAAGAAAAATGTGAAAATCTGTGTCAATATTATTTTTTGCTTTGAATAGATAGCTATTAAAAGTTTGGTGAATAATGACGTTATTCTAAAAGAAATTACCTGGCCGTTTAAATATGTAGGTTTTTAAACATTAATAAACGTAAGTTCATATATGTAAAAATTGTACATTAAAAATAAGACATTTTTTTCAAATCACCTCTAATTCTTATTTTGGACCACTCAGTCTTGAGAAGAGTACACATTTTAATAATAATTTCAGACAATAACCTTTCTTAAAGAAAAAGATATAACTAACATATTTTGAAAAAAAAAATATATTTAAAAAATATTATTTCATTTTATAATTAGAAATAAAAATAACCTTTAATGCAATAACCTTCTATTCTATTAACTCTTATAAATTCATTTCAAGAAAATGTATATTATTATCTGTCATTTTATGAAAATTACAAAAAAGTCGATTAAAAATTTAATCTAGACTTGAAAGTCACCCCGATTGTAAGTGGAATAAAGCTAACAACACTGTGCCCACGTTTTCGTTCTATTTGTTGGCTCTATCTTCATAACATCGCTATCACGTATATGTATAGTGAGAAACAGTAGGTTTGAAAGAGATAAATTGTGTTCATTAAAAGTAGTAAGCCATAAACATATATTTTTTTGTATTTTCACATGATCTGCATCTATGAAATTTCCGTTTGTTGTATACAATCACAGTTTACTTTTCTTTTACCCACTTTGCCGCCAGCCGTCCCGCCGACTACACCGGCGATCATTCTGAGCTTCCTGAACTTAAGGTAAGCGTCATTTTTGTTTTATTTTTATTATTGCTTGTTTACTATTTCGCCGGAGATACGTCTATGGTTAATTGCAATCGTAAATGGGTTATGTTCATTCGAATACTGTGTTTAAATAGTTTTATTCAAATAAATACGATCCGGCATTTTGTTTGCCATCACATTTTTTCACTGCCTGTCGGCATCTATGCAAACGCATGTTTTATCTGTTATAAAAGGAGGTATACACGATAATTGATAACACTAATCAACTATGTGATGTTCATGACCTGCAATGGTGTGGTGTTAGTTTTTATTGCCTTAAAAGAGTTCTGTTCTTTGTCATCTTAGGTTTTAACGGTTGTTTGAACTACGATTAAGAGAGCATGTCTGACCAGGGAAATGGTAAAAATCGCAAGCGCGCTTCGACCGGGAAAGTGTCTGCCTCTAAGAAAGTTAATCGCAAGAAGAAGCCGGTAGCCAGCGACTCCGAAAGTGATGAATCAGTTCATAGCATCACTGAACAGGTGGCGCCGATTGAATTTGACGAACCAGACACCAAATTACCGGAGGTTAGTCGAGTTTCCTAGGATCTGTCAATACTGACATTTCAAATTCTATTTTCACAAATATACGTAGCCTATGTCATATGCATTAATGGAATGATTCAATTGTGACATACTACCATAAGGGATTGAAATAAAAACCTTCCAAGTTTTAATGTTTAACAATTGATATTGTGAATAAAGTATTCATTCATTGTTTGATTGAAATTAATATAAAAGTTGTCTTTATTTAGTGTTACCCGGGACAGCATGTACTTGATCCTTTTTTATCTTACAGGAACTCTTACAGTCAATGTACAAAGAGCCTGGCGTATTGTTGATTGCTGGACAGGTTTCTTGGGATTTGACCGGAAAGAAGGAGACAAACAAAGTGGTTCGCACACATCCTAATTTGAATGAGTTTCACAGGTTCACAGATAATAAGGTATATTCACTCTACGTTTATAATTATTATTGAATCATTTTTTCAATGCTACTTATCATATGTTGCCCTCATATGTGAGCGGAGAGCGCATCTGACTCACGGATTTGAGGCCCGTGGTGGTTGCAAATTTTTTTAAATGTTAATTCATTTCGAAACGGTTGAGCTAATAATTAACAATTATTACTCGTAAAAATAAAGTGGCGAAAACAATCTTCACACTGTGAAGATCCATACGCTTCGTTTCGGAGCGGATATGTTTTAAAAATGTTACTATATAAGATGCTGCTCATCACTTGCACTTGTATTTTTGCATCTAATATTGAATATGTTTATTTTTCAGTATCGTCTCATAATAAGTGGGTGTACTTCAGCACACTCGGTTCTTGTCACAGAAGATGGAAAAGCTATGACTTTTGGTAAGAATACTAATTAACATATATATTTTTGTAAATACTTATTTGGTGTCTGACACCAACATTGCCACATGTTTGGTAGATGTGGTCGTATGTTTTGATTAATGAAATCATTCATACATCCTGCACTATATTGAAATAAATAAAAACACAGTTTTTATACATATAGAAACTAAGTTATTATTTCAATATAATGGTTTTCCACCAAGGATTGACAGCGGTGAAAATTAATTATGTATTGTCCTAAGTAATATGTTAATTGTACTTTTTATTTTTAAAAGAAAATAGATTTACTTAAATTATTAAATGTCTTCATTTGATAGATGAATTCAGATTAATAATTTTAGGCAGGATTCATACAGCGCTGTGAAACTCGCTGACCAGCCACATTATTTTGATGTATTGCTTTGCAGATTTTTGGCTTAGGAGCCTACTCTTGCCATTTTTTGTATTTTATGGATATTTTTACATATACATAATGACAAACAATTCATTTTTTATATCTTAATCATGTTCGGTTAGTGGATAGCGCGTACGCCTAGCAAGCAGAGGTCACTGGTTCAAAGCCTGTGCCTGTCGAAAAAAAATTCAAATGTTTATCAATTTGTAGAGTAGAAAGTTTCATTGAGTTATTCAGATTCATTAGTTGAAAAAATGGAACATACTTAAGAGTGTCTTTATTTTTATTTTATAGGGCGCAGCAACTGTGGACAGTTGGGTCTTGGAGATTTGGTGACGAAAGATATTCCTGAAGAAGTCCCGGCTTTGAAAGATATCAATATTATACATGCTGCCACTGGACGCAACCATACCCTGTTTCTAACAGGTAAAAAATGATTTTATTAAAATTCTGTTATTTATAAGTACCTTTTTTTTCATGTGAACCGAATATCAAAATAAAACAAAAATTACATGACCAAGCTAAAGTCCATATTTAGGAAAAGATCCTATTTCAAAAATTTCTGATTTTTTAGAATTGCATTCTCCTTTTAATTGAGATAATTTCAAATTCCGAATTATATTCCCTAAAACCGCCCAACGCCTCACTGCGCTTAAAAAAGCAGTTCTTGGCAGTTTGTTTGAATCTCATATTTAAGTAAACAACACAGTGAAATCAAAAGAAAAGTCGCATTATAAAATATATAATCTTTAAAGATATTATAAGTAGTTAGCTATTGTAATTTTCAAATGTCCCTCACATGATGTTGCCGATAAAAAAAAAGAAGTATCATATAAAAAGAAGTTAAGATGTATTGTAGTGTAGATCAGTGGTTTCAACCTTTTCATACTCGCAGGCCAGCGAAAATAAAGAAATTATGTTTTGAACTGGCGAACTATCAAGACTGAAATAGTAACCCAATACCTAAGTAAATTCAATAGAAATTGCCATACGTCAGTTATCTTGTTTTGGTCATTTAAACGATTGGAAGATTGAAAAGTGTTTTCCAAAAAAGACCATACTGCTAATTTTTAATTTAATGTCTCACGGACAGGCAGAAAATTTTCAGTCTTGCATTGGTTCACGCACCGCCGGTTGAAAAGCAATAATATAGAAAAATATATACTGCTATAAATTTAAAAACTGAATAAAATACAAATAATTTTTGTTTAACCCTTTGTTTACTGAATTTTGAAAAAGATCGTGGGCTTAGCGATTATTTTCATGCGAATAATTAAGAACATTGTGAAGAGAAAAATGAAAGTTTCTTTTGGTTTCTAAAAATATACATGAACTTAAAATACTTCAAGTACATTTTACTTGTAAGCCCCCTCAGAATTCATCAATGGTTAACTTTTGTATGGAGTTCTTATTAAATGGGACCTGGAAATCCGTCAGTAAATAAAGGTTAAATAAATAAAATTGTACTTATTGTTACTAAATAAACCAGTCGTTAATGTGTCCACTTCTATTTGGCATTGGTATATTATAAAACAACATCCTGGGAAGTCCATTAGCTCTGAGCATATTGAAATATGTTGTATTGGAAATATATTTTTACTATACATTAGCCCTCAGTAGGCCAGTGTACTTACTAGCGATCCTAGGTTCGCAGATTCGAATTCCGTAGCTGATAACAAAAATATTTAAATGTGTGTATTTTTATCCAGGACATGGCCAAAGTGGTTCAGCTTATAATTAACAAATATTACTTTTAAAAAATATGCCGCATCTCAGTGCAGACACGGAATAATAAATAGTAGTACAATATATATGATCGTTTTAGATTCTGGTGTTGTATACGCTTGTGGAGACAATAGAAATGGACAGTGTGGTGTTGGAAGTGTTCAGCAAGCGCAGTTGGTGGCTCCTACCAGAATAAATTACAGGTTTGTATATTTTCAACTACTATTTCAATACAGTTTATTTTCGGAACAATCCTCCATTAATAAATAAAATGTGTGTGGTGGATGAAAGACATTTTTTTTTACAAAGAAGAAAGCTCTTTTAACATTTGGTTATCTGGTATCGCTGCCTGGTCATAGATATATGTAGTGGAAGCATCAGTTTATTTTTTGTAAAAAAACATAAAATTTGACTGCACCCTTACCATATTTTGTTGGCTAATATGGTTAAACTACAAATTTTAAAACTCAGTACTCATCCAATCAGATTTTAGTAAGAGATGTTATCTTTATTTTGTCTGTATTAATATTATTCTCTATATTGAATAATACAAATATTAGCAAGAGAATAGGTTTAAAATAATTTCATGAAAATTACCGAGTTAAAATTGTTATTTATATGGAAGAAATACTTTAATTTATTTCCATTCTTCAGTGGATTTCAAAACATGTATATGTCACTATTGCAAAGTATACTTTGAATAAATCTGCAATAATTTTGCTGGTCAATTAATGTTCATTTACTTTTTAATATTTCATTTATCTAATTACATTTCAGGGGTCCGCCAATTGTGAAAGTAACTTGTGGTGCCGATTTCTCCATAATATTGGATTGCAAGGGTAGTGCATATTCTTTTGGGTTACCTGAACACGGTCAATTAGGTAAATACTTTTAATTGTTTGTCCACATTTACTTCATTATTATATGAATATATATTTTTTTTAATGTATGTGATAAACTCTTCATTATATTTGTTGTCTCTCTTGTGCTTGTTTTACAAATGCAATTATATCATATTTTCAAGTTTTGTCATTTTTGGTTGAGTTATGTCTGTTTTGTGATATTGTAATAAATACAAACAAATTAATTGATATAATGTTTCAGGTCATAACACTGATGGCAAATATTTTGTCACTTCTACAAAACTTTCGTTCCATTTTGAAGCATCACCAAAGCGCATTCCTCTCTTCATTGAAAAAGCGAAGGACGGTCATGTTGTACCGATTGATGATGTCGAAATTGTTGATATTGCTTGCGGTACAAATCACACTGTATGTATTTTTGTATATAATTATGTGTATCTAGGTTTTACTTTTTCGGTCAGTATGCTGATTAATTATTGTGTATTATAATTGTATAGGTCGCGGTCGATAGCAAGAAAAGAGCTTACAGTTGGGGATTTGGTGGGTTTGGACGCTTAGGACATGCCGAACAGAAGGATGAAATGGTCCCTCGCTTGATCAAATATTTTGATTCACAGAGTCGTGGGGTTCGTTCGGCATTCTGTGGTGCAACTTATAGCCTCGTGATAAATGATCTAGGTAAGCATATCTCAATAATAATAGTATTACGTAGTAAGTATAATCTTGGAACTATGCCAATACATATTTAATATTCTCTATTCTCAATCCTTAGTGGGAAGCCATCATATTGAAAAGAAAACACAGTTTTTATACATTTTTCCTCAAATATATTTTTTTAAATATTTAAGACCTGATTTGTCTGTTCCAACGACATTTTTAACTAAGATTCGGTTGTATAAAAACTGCAGTATGTCTCATAAATAATACAATCTAAATTGAGAGTTTTGAGTTATATATTATGATACTATTTAGTTATACTAGTGTCTAGTTGTATAGTAATACATGAAAATTGCTTCAATGTAAACATTTTTCAGGTGCCCTATTTCTTTTTGGACAAACTAAACGAACCGGAGAGGCAAATATGTATCCAAAACCAGTTCAAGACTTGGCAGGTAATTGTGTACTTCTTTATGCTGTATATAAAAATCCAGTTATGCTGCTATAAAATATGCTAAAACATTCACAAAACTAAAATTAAACATAACATTTCGTGAATTTCTTATACTACTAGAAGAAAAATAAGTACAGGGTATATTTTTCTTCGTATGATGAAATTGTTGTATTATTTTCAGGCTGGACTATTCAGAGTGTTGGCGCTGGTAACACTTCCATCATTATTGCTGCTGATGAGAGTCTCATTGCATGGGGGGCATCTCCGACTTATGGCGAATTGGTAAGTTACCTTCAGAAGAAAAATGACCAATTCACTATGTTAAACATGTGTTTCTATTGCTTACTGATGATTGGCAACCGAATTGCAGTATGTCTCCATCTATTTAATCACAAACTGATAAAATAATGCTTTGGTAAATTTCATATTTGGATATTGGCTTCAACAATTAAATTAGTCTTGCAAGTTATATTTCGTGACTTTTGTTAGTTTTAGTAATATTGCTTTTGATTGCGTCTTGTTTGCTGTTGATCGCAACAGTTTTATAAATGAATAATTAAAACATATTGCTAATTCAACTGATAAATATGCTGGCGATTATTGCTCTCCTACTATCAAATTACCTCGATACATTTTCACTGCATGATATATATTACTGTATACACATTTATTTAAAATATCGCTAGTATTGCAATTTTGCTGCGTAAATCGTTGTTAATTTATGATCTTTGCATTATTTTAAATATTGTAATTGTATCAAGTTTATAGAAGCATACTACATTTATTTTTTAAATCTGTTAGGGTCTCGGGGACCTGACAAAGTCCTCCACCAAACCCATTGAGGTGCCGCGTATGTCCGGTACGAAAGTCTCTCAAGTCTGCATGGGTTTTTCGCACTCACTTGTGCTCTGCAATGATTCCTCGGAACAGGTGAAAGAAAAATTGGAGAAATTCCCAGTATTTGAGATGTAGAGTTGTGACATTTTCAAATAATGAGGGACCGTTTATTGACAAACTTTAATCTACCTCCATTATTTTTAGTATTACTGGCATTTATATACTTAACTGTTAGTTTTGTTAATAATTTTTAAAAATATAAGTAACTGTCGTTAACAAAATTAATATCTTGTCAATAAAATCATTTCTGCTAGTATAGTTAAAAATTTTATGATTATTTTCTAATTATAAATTCAGACATCGATACATTGTAATAGAATTTTCGGGTTGTGACTTACACTTTTGTCTTTATTGGGAAAACTGCAAGATTAACCCAGAATTTTTTTGCTAAGCCAATTTTGTAGAGAAATGCTTAAGATATTGTAACGAATTTACTGAATAGAAGAAAAAAAACATTCAATCTTGCCGTTCAACTGTCTGATTTATTAAAATTTCTTATATATTAGAATTATTAACAGATGTGTACTGATGATGTAAAATTGTCATTGTTATTCATGTGATGATGGTAAACGTAAAATCACGCTATACGAAATTCACCATGACTGAGCATATACGAGTTGTAAGTTTATCATAATTGAGTGTTGTAAATTTTTAAATGTGTGAAAAATTATACCATTAAAATTTAATTTGCCCAATCATAATATTCTAAAAAGGCAACATTTTACCATAGTCATTTATTTATTTGCCAATAATACACAAAATAGTAAGAAAATTACTCCAAAAATAATTCTTTCACCGGAATTTAAAATGTATTCAATATCGCTGCATGAAGTGTATTGCTACTACAAATATTCGCACAGCCACTCCATCTCGAGTGTACATGGCAAAAGTCTCAGCAAACTTTCCTAAAGAAACCAATAATAAATAAAAGAATACTTATGCTACAGTAACAAAAATCTTGGGTAAATTTAATATTCTATGGTACATTTTTGTTCCTACCCTGCACTGATTCACAAATTCCTATCTTTTATTAATTAGCAATACACCTAAATATGCAGCAATGAATAATTTCTATGAATCTTCCATTTAAAACGATACCTGCACATATTCTATTTGACAATGTTATTATAATTTCTATTTTCCCACATTTTTCTATCTTTCTTGTACTTCTAAGACTTCATTTAAATTATTTATCTATTCATACTGTTTAGGCATTCCAAGTGTTTTTTGTATAAATTTAATTCTACAGTTTAAAATAAATGTTTGGTCCCTCATATTTACCTACAAATATGTATATTTTCTTTTAATTTCTTTTTTATCCATTTATTTTTTTATCAAGTAAATTTACAATATTTTCTATTGACTATTTTTCTTGATATAAGTTTTTTCTTTATTTTTACCCCACAAAAAGAACTTACGTTACTGATAATTATTTTTTCAAATAACCAAATAGACTTCATTTTCAAATTTTCACAAATATGATTGATTACATTGTGACCCATATGCTGGATTACTTGCATCGTTTGGCACAATTAATTTTTTGACTGTTTCATGTTGTTTGTGGCACTTATTGCCATGGTAGGATTTAAGAAAACCTAACGGTTTAATTATTATACTTTTGTAAGGATTTCCAAATTTAGATAGGTGTGTATCATATCTGTTGCTGCATACCTTTAAGTATTTTTTAGATATGAATAAATGGTTTTTGTTGAATATTTAATGTATAAGATTTATCACATGTATGTCACCTGTGAAAACTGTCTAATTTGTTGAATACATCCGGTTGCCCACT
>JAPMAG010000748.1:3687-14061 GCA_036584685.1 Rhyacophila sp. Rhy_31_5 | reverse complement strand
ATAAACCTACAAAAATAAGAAAGTATATTTATAAAGCAAAATATAAAAACAAAAACATTAAAATTATTAAGTGTATGAAAACATATACAAAATAAAATAAATGACAGTTTAAATTTCTAAATAATGTCTCAACCTTCTTAAATACGCTAATTTATCCATATTACCATATAAAGGCATTTATATTATGATTTTGATTCGTGCTGTAATGTCGACGTGGCTTTGTCGGGATTGTTTTGTGCGGCTTTGTCCTGCACGGCTTTGTTGGAGTGCCCATAATATGACCATTAAAACTAAGTCATGATAAAGAAACATTCAATATATTTTAAAAGAAATATTATGAAGTTCTATTTGTTATTTAAAATACACATCTGCCAGGTTGTGACATTATGACTGACACAAAAGAGGTTAAGAATCTTCAATAGATCGGTGAAAGGTTACACAAAAATTTGTCTGGTATTGGCTTAAAAGTCAATGTAAATCAATCGAATGCAATGCATATAACCTTGCCTGTGCTAATCCAGATTTTCCCATGATAAGCGGCGAATGGAACATCAAGAGTGTCAATGGCTTTAAATACTTGAGGGGGCAGTTTCGAAATAATCGCTTACTAAGCTTCGAAAATAGATGCATGCAGCAAATTCTTGGGAATGGTGGTACAGCTATTCGCAAGGGAACGGACTGTGAAGCCTTCTATCACATTCAAAGTGAAGTTAAAGACATACGATTTGGCTTGGCCACGTGAGAATGTCTGTATGTCAACTGGGCATGCCTTTCCTTCAAACCAAACGTATTCCGTCATCCCGAAAGGCATTCGAATACCATTTACAAGATGAATTCAGTGGTTATGGGATGCCAGGGTGAAAAGGGGGGAGAGAATACTGGCTAGCAACAGGGACTCATGGAGGCAGCATATGATATCCATATGCTCTGGTTAAGGGTCATGACACAGTTGAAGAAGGAATTATGCACGGTCAGTTCTATGTATGTATGATTTATATAATTAGGTCTCAGTTATGTAATGAGCCTTTACATTATACTCAATTATATTAGTTTGATGACTGTTGGTGTAATATGTATTATGTTACCTGATTCTCCACATGCATATTCGGGCGTTAAATATACTAATCTATAAAGTCCTTCCATTAATTTTTCAATAACATCATTGCTTCTTGTTTGCGCTGTGCCGAGATAACATGATGGTATATTTGCAACCTAAAATAATAATTAAAAATTAAACTATTAGAACTGCATAATTTTTTTGCAATAAATATATTAAAAATTGGTAGTATACACAGACTGTTTCCCCAATGTTGCGTTAACTAGATGGTAAGTGAGTTTACACCTGAAAATGAATAAAAAAATATTAAAAAACTTTTATGTTCAGACTCTTTCATAACACTTTTTATCCATTACACAGGTGTGGTGGTACTATATTTACGTTCACATTTTGAACTAAGCAAAAGTCGATTATTTAAGATTCAAATATAGTATAATCCCAATAATTCATAGTGCCAAGGAACTTCGGGCTAATTGTGAATTATAGGGGTTTTCAAATAAGCGGGAGTAATCAGAGGCGAAAAACAGAAAATTTCAAGCTAACGAGATTTATTTAAAAACATGAATTATATAAATTTAAATAAAATTATATGTTAAAACGATGTAAAATTTAAGAAAAAAAAGAAAAACTCAAACTGGAAAAAAATTGGTAATTTTTTTGATGAAAATTTTGATTATGGCAGGGATTTATTGCATTCTTAAGGATCATAATCCAAGACGCATTAAAAAAATGTTAACAAACCGAATTCACAGAAGTCGTGTTGGAGGTGCAAGAAGTGCGAATATACAAATAAATGGGATTATTTAGGTGAAAAATTACAGATTATAAGACGTTTCATAGCCTTGAGAAGAAAAATCATTAATAAACTAGGGGACCAAAATCTATTGTTTTTTTATGAATTACAGCGATTTTCCCAAGGGATCGACAGTTTTTTATGAATAAACGGGATTTACGAATTATCGAGATTGTACTGTAAATAGATCAAAATAAATATGAAATCAAATTCAATGTAAGTTTGAGTCCAATCAGAGTGTGCCACATTCGCGGCTTGAGAGTGGATGGTAAAATGTTACCTCTAAAGCTTTCACTTGGTCTTCCATCAAAGATATAAGAGGAGATATAATGAGGGATAGTCCAGTTTTGAAAATGGCAGGATATTGATAGCATAACGATTTTCCATAGCCGGTGGCCATAATAGTGCAATTATCTCTCTTATCCTCCATTACAGAGCGTATAATTTTCCACTGCATCGGCCTGAATGCTGTGTGCCCGAAGTGTTTTCTTAATATATCTAAATGAATTTGGAGCGGTACATCATCTATAAATAAATAAATTGAAATGTAAATTATATACTCAAATTACTATCAGATCCAAAAATTTGTAATTGATTTCTATATGGAAAATACTGTAGTTAAGTAAAATTGTATTATGCATATTATAAGCATGTTTTACAGCTACAACTATATTGAAAAAAGGATCATTTAGTTCCATGGAAAAATAGTACAAAGCATCAAGTAACAAATCAATTTCACTTAATGCAGTGCTTCCCAATTTGTTTCATGTTACAGCCCCCTAAATCTGAAAAAAATAATCCCAGGCCCCTCGAAAAAAAAATATTTTACACATCAAACGGTTTATTTGGCATTAATTATTACTATTAATACACACTTTATATGTTATAACAAAATAATAGGAGCTTACTAATAAATATTTAAAAAAAATAAAAACTACACCTAAGCCTGCAAAAACAATTTAATGAGATGGATACGGTCGTATGTTTTTACATAACAAATCGATATCGGATTCAATGTCAGAAATGCTAACTTGTAAGGCATCTTCCAAGGTCTCCGTGGAAAGGCATGACCTGTGCTTATTTTTTATTACAAGTAACAACGAAAATTTTTTCGGTGAATATAAGTATTTTAATATTTGGTCTCACGAAAAAACCTACAGCCCTCAATTTGGGAAGTACTGACTTAATGCACAATCTCACTATGAGATATTTCATTTACTCAAAGGTAAGCAATAATTTGGTTTTGCATATCAACAAAATGAAAAAAATATATACTAAGTACCTTTTTCTGGGACTGACTCCATCTTGTAAGTTCAATGAATGTTCTGAAATTAAATATATTATTGGTACATGAATACAATTTAGAAATATATCCATAACACATTTATGAACATGGTTACTGTGCACATTAGCGTTTTAATCGCAAAAAAAACACAATTACATACTACACTTACAAATTGTAAACATGTAAAAGTATATACATACTGGTTATTTTTCTATTGACATGGTATCAATTGATTTTAGACATAATATGGATCCGAGATATAAAGGATAGGTCTGATAAAAACAAAATTTAGACAGAATATCGCCCTTTCAGTATATTATGAACACTGAAACAATGACAGCGGATCTAGAGTTACACCAAAGTATAATCAATTTAAAAACATCAACATTTTCACTTTAAGTTTGAAATAAACTGTACTCTTATTATTTTTAAATTTGTATCAGTATTATTTTTAAAAAAAAATCATAAAAATATTTTAAAATATCAAACGAAGTTGCATTCAGTCAGGTATTTTTAAACAATTATGATTAATATAAATGCCAGTTTAATGTGATCCTTAGCGCCAGTGAAAATGTTTCACCTTTTTAGAAGCAAAACAATGCAGTCGCGTGTCGATTTATCGGGATATAATTGTACAATTGTTAGTAATAATAACCATAACTAAAATCCAATCAGTTATGTAGCTTTCTTTAGAATACTTCCATGATAACAAAGTAAGATGATAAAATGTTCTCAATAAACCGTTTGGCGGACTATTTTGACTTCTGACAGCGTCGCAATTTACTTACTCTATGGTAAAGCAATAAAAGAGTATTTTTGATATGACTGCCAATCTCAGGAAATTATAATAGGTACGTCGTAGGTAAGTATCTACCCAAAATACAGAATTTTCTTTTGCTTGAAGATGTTATCACTATTTATATTATACTACGTATCTCGCTAAGTCAGTCAGAACACTGTAATATAAATATTCTTCCTTTACATTTTAAATAAGCTCATGTTTGGTTATTATAAATGAACATTCTTTTGATTAGATACTCTGCAATCAATTCTTTTTTATTTCTTTGAAATGTAAATATTTTTTCTTATGGTTTAAAATGGATCATACTATTGATTGTCCAGTTCATTAGTTAGACAACTTCAAAAAATGAAATTTGAGCTAAATATGTAAAATGTTGCACTTTAATTATTTTAGTACTCAGGTTCTTCCAATATAATAAAAAAATAGATAATGTCGATAATCTATTAAATAATTAACCAAATTTTGAATATTCACTGATTTATTACTTAGATATTATTAAATGTTTAACCGATGAATCGATATGTTGCAACTGACGTCATTTTTGTATGCCTATAAGAACCAATTTCAAAACGGTACTTACAATAAAAATACTTGGTCATTTATAAAAAAATTACAAATAATGAAACAAAAATCTTTGGAGCTGGAGTCGGTAATTTTTAAATGACTCCACAGCCCCGAATAATATAGTATTTTTAGACAATTTTTATTTTTAAAAGATTTATATCGAACGTTCAGTTTATTAGTCAGACATCTCCAAATAACCAGTTTTGAGATATTGACAAAAATATTTTTTTAATGGTCACTATAAAATCAAATATTATTGATAGATGATAAAAAAACTTTAAGTAATTATTCATAATCACAAAAAATATTGCAAATTATCTAACTTGGCAATATTACCATTACCATTTGTTTTGTGTTTTGGGATGACTGTCTGTCGAAATAACAATATTGTCTGTCATTTGAGCTATTGTGCATTACATTTTGAAAAAACCTATAACAACAAAAAATCCTGTTAAAATTTAACTGATGGGGTGATAATTATGATACGACATCATGGATACGACGCTAAAAGTTTTCTTGATTTTACTTATCCATCAAGTGGCCACTGTTGATATCTCGACTAATGTGTTTGGTAAGGATCGTGATGCCTTACCAGCAGCGTTCGGCGATTTTAATTCAGACGAATTGACCGATGTGTTTGTCACCAGAAATGGAGGCAAAGTTTTGGAAATATTATTGGCCAACGAAAAAGAACCGCTGCTCCGAGCTGGCCCGGGTCTTCGTTGCGAATTCAGTAATTTCGTAGTGACAAGTGTCGTGCCTGGAGATTTTGACGGTGATGCATTTATGGACATATTAATAACAACCCAGAATTTCTCAGAAGCAAATACTTCCGTATTGTATCACGATGTAAGAATAATTTGGGGCGGCGTTGACAAACTTAACTGTACTGAAGACATTCTAAGTATAGTCACGACTACTAAAGGACACCCGTTGGCTATGGACTATAACCAAGATATGATTATCGATCTGTTCGGGGTTAATGTAGATAATCGAAGAAGTTTTTGGGTATTTAATCACAGCAGGTCAATACCGGAAGAAGTGCCGTTGAGGGCAATAAGTAATCATGAAGTGAGTCTTCCGCATTCCCATTCATTCTTGGATATAAATGGAGATTACACTTCTGATCTGTTATTGACTACTCCTATTGCGTTTGAAATTTGGTTAGGCAGTATAGTCGATCCAGGATTTCACTATCTAAAGAGTATCGAGCTGCCAACGGGAACGTTGTCCGGTCATATTGGACAATCAATATTCTTAGACGTCGAACTGTCCGGCAAGCTTTATCTTTTATTGCCGTTTTGTTATGATAAAGAATGTTTGAACAGTACAATATTATTGAACGACGACGGTGTCTGGCTCGCTCTTTTCATTAATTTTGAAGACGATCTCCATAACAATTGGGGCTTCGCTCCTCCGACTAATGAAGTCTATAAAGACACCATAACAATACGCGGAGGCGATTACAATATGGACGGATATCCAGATTTATTGGTTTCTCTGAGGCAAGGAAAAGAAACTGAACTGCAGCCATTTTTATTAGAAAATATTCCGTGTGAGAGTACAGGATGTACATTTAAAAGGAGTTACAAGGTGCAGTGGCATGCCTTAGGATCCTTCGGTAAAGGAACCATTCTTTCCGCATTCTACGATTTTTATCAAGATGGAATTCTGGATTTTATAATGCTGCAGCAAAATAAAACAACAAAACAATATTCTATCGGTGCTTTTAAGAATAATTTGGATTATGATGCCAACTTTATTAAAGTCATGGTGCTCACCGGCTTGACAAATAAAATTGTTCCCGTAACTCTAGGAACACTGGGAAAGAAAAAAGGAACATATGGTATGTACTCGTACCTAATAAACTCGATTTAAGAATAATTATTAGAAAACTATATTGCGTAGCAATGTGACCTTTGATTTACCTTTGCACTTATCATTTGTATCAGTATTATTTAAATACAATAATAATATTTTGTTTATCAATTTGTCAATAATGAACAACATGAAATTCAGTTTTATATTTTGGATCCATAATCTGAAATATCTTCAAATGAGAGTATGATTTTCTTTATACGACATTGTCTCTTCGATGACTTAATGCTGTTTTACACATATGTCTCATCACTTGAATTTCGCACTCTAGACAATTTACCAAACATAAAATTTTGTGAATTCCCCGAACCTTGAAGAGAATCTCAAGGAGAACCGTGCCGTTACCGTATTTCTGTTTGTTACTATGCTTCGTATGTAATGTTCCTTATTCTGTTAACTATAAACAAACCATTTATCTTTTCACTTAGCAGAACAGAGTAGCTCAGTGAATATGTTGTCCGGTTGTGAGTCCTCAGGTCGCATGTTTGATCTCATGGTTGATAACAATTTTTTTTCATTTGTGTTTACGGCTAGGGTGTGAACCCAGAGCGGTTAAGATAATAATTACCAACTATTATTCGTAAAAAACAACTGTTGGAAAGTTTTTCTCCCTGTGAAGATTCCATGTGGTGTTTTGAAGTAGACATGGATAAAAGAAATTTATTCTTAAATATAGTTGCATATTGATAATTTAGGGTGTGCATACAATTCTCCCTTTACACATGCAGACGAGTTGTTTATTAATGATTGAACTGCCATATGTTTGTATTTTCTATTAGTGAGTTGTGATAATGTATGTTCCTGATAAATACTGAAAAAAATTTAATGAATTTTCAGGAACCAATCTGCCGGGACCTAGGATCATGTATCATACGCTGTCGCAAGAAGGTTTACCTCGTGCCGGAGTGTGCGCTCAGTTGCCTCAGTCGGCATACTACGCTCTTAATCTCCCATATTCTATATTCGGTCTAGACAGAACGCCGAACTTTGTAGATTCACTGATGGTCGGTCTCTCTAATAGGTCCAAGACGTGGACGCAACTGATTCCCAACTCTCAGATGGTCGTCATTCCGTGGCCTCCAGACGATCCATCGAGATGGAAGGCTCAGCTTTTCGTCACTCCTAGTAAATTGATTTTGAAGAGTGCCGGAGTGTTCACTGTGATATGTGCGCTATTAGCGGTTTTTGTGATAATTCTTCATTACAGGGAAAGAGTTGAGGATAGGATAGAATCGCAAGCTGCCCGATGCGACAGAGAAGTGGCGCATGAAATTATTTCATAATTTTAAGACTGGTGAAAAAATTTGAAAACAGGGTGTATCTTTATAAAGTGTACGTGTACGGTGTAATATCTTAATAACATTTGAAAGAGTCGTATGATGATAATTGTAGCTTAAGTATAATTCTATATTCTATATACTTCTTAAGGCTCTATGATGTAGGTGTTTGTTTATTTTATATGATTCAATTTATGTGTTTTAATAATATCATTTTGGCATGTGTCTTGAAAGGATACGCTGATGATGAATTATCAACAAATTATATATTTATTGCTGATTGCAAGCTTATGTCTTGCAAACCAAATTATGATATGTAGGCAATTTTAATATCACATTAAATCCAATCTTCATGATAATTTCGTATTTAAATATCAAAATTCAACACCTCTATGAGAACCTTAACATTTAGTTGATAGATTTTGATTCAAAACAATACCTGCGACATAATACAATGACTCTGGAATCTATAATAATCATTGTAGGGTACAACAACAAGTGTATTTACTGTTAAAGAAGCATTAAGGCGTGCTAAACACCTAGTTACTATTCACTAAAATGTTTAAAATACTCTTTTTGAATTCAATTTGATTTTATAAACATCGCATTGTAAATATATATATATTTATATATATAAATGAGTGGCCGCTGTATTAGACTTACATAACTCTCTCCTGTTGTGCAAAGTGTCACCATAAGACGCTCCTCAAGGTAATATGATTTTTTTAATTTGACTGGAAATTAAAGTTAATATCTTAGAAGCTACAAATTTGAAGTATCTTCATCCATTCTCAAGTAGTTTCTGTAGCTGTTGATATCCCCACTTTGCAATTCTTGAAGCAAGTTCTGATGAATTCCTCTCAGGTCACGCCTTGCAATCCATGGCCTCACCCAGATGCGGTTAATTTGACTATTCTTTTTCACTAACCATACTGTTATTATTGCACTGATGGTGGAAATATATAACTCTGATAAATAATTATTAAAATTAAACTAATTATTTAATTAGTTAATTAAGGGAGCTATCACATCTATCTGTCTCTTACATGATGCACCCGATGACACAGGAAAACGTTTCTCATCAGCTTACTATTAGCTCAAAGAATAGCTCTGTCTATCGCTTTGTCAGGTATTGCTGCTACGTTATTAGATGGTTGACGAAAAGCGAATTCAGAAATTCAATTACCATTGAATTCGTAATTTATCAATACTCCAACATGTAACGTTGGCAAGGATTCTGACACGGTAAAAGTGCTAAAAGCATGCACGTTGATCGTCTGGGATGAATGCACTATGGCACATAAAAATCGCTTGAAACACTTGATCGGACTCTTCAAGGTTTACGAGGAAATGCACAATTATTCGGTGAAGCTCTCATTTTATTAGCTGGCTTATATTATTATTATTAGACTTCTGACAGATTCTTCCAGTTATAACAAAATTGACTGATGAACTGGATGCTTGCTTCTAAGCATCGCATCTTCGGCGACATGTACAAAAAATTATCTTGAACACCTGTGTATATTTGCAGCAGATGCATTGGTAGCCACATTTTCAAAACAACCATTGGACATTGGTATTGGAAATGTTCCAATTGATTCAGAAACAAAGTGCATTTCATTTTCATCCAATTTTTGTGTTGTGCCATCTATTGAACAATAATTCAGAATATTTTCACACAATTGCAACCAATTACAAAAACCATGAATGGCTTACAAATCGATTGACAGTGTTATGGATACGGACAAAACTGTAAATTATCCAATTGAATTTTTAAATTCGTTGGACATTCCGAGAATGCCATCGCATAAATTGTCAATCAAAATTGGTGCACCTATAAGTCTTCTTCGTAACGTTAATCCACCTCGATTGTGCAATGGAACCAGGCTTGCTGTAAAAAAACCGATGGCTAACGTCATCAAAGCGACAATTCTCTATGGCAAACCAAAAGGAGAAGCTATCCTGATTCTATGTGTTGCTATGATCCCCCACCAATGTGTCAATTGTTTTCAAATGATTACAGTTCTCGGTTAATTTTTTTCAACGACAATCAGCAAAGCACTGGGACAATTGCTTCAAGTGATAATCTAGTTAACAAAGTAAATCTAGAAAATCCACGTTTTTCACAAGGTCAATCACCATGTATTTATAGTTTTTATTTATGATTATCTACAAGTTAATTTATTCTAATTCCTTAATTATATTGACTTCCCCCATTTGGCATTTTGTTTTATGATCAACGTAGGCTATCGCTGACTTTTGAAATTTTGTATTCTGTTATGAATGTACATTTGATGCTCTCTGTATATAAAAGTACTATCTAGTTCTGTTTCAATATTATCATTAATTTTTTTCTACATTTCCACACTTATTCCTTACTTTAAAACAAATTATTATGTAGGATAATTTGACATGATTGATTGTAAAAATTTCACCATCTAAAATTATTATTTTATATCCACATTTCAGAGTTCATATTGATTGTGATAAGTTTATTATTTTGTTTCGAGAATGTGTCTCGACGGGTTGTATTTTGTATATTTGGAATACATATGAAAGGTGCTGAAAATGTTACACAAATAAAAGCAAACAAATGATCTCAATATAATGTATTTTGTTGCATCATAGAAACAACATTATACTAAAATGTATATTTACATTTTCATTTTCTTCGAATTTGGACCACAATAACAAAGCACACGGACACACACTGAAAAC
>JAPMAG010000745.1:0-14072 GCA_036584685.1 Rhyacophila sp. Rhy_31_5 | reverse complement strand
ATCTACATAATTAAATAAGACAATAATAAACAAGATGTTTACCGTACGAGGTTCACAACCGCAATGTGAAAAAAGATTTTAATATGACTACTTACAGCTGATAGCAAAAGATACATACTATTATCGGCTATCGCTTAAGATAAAAAATGTTATCTCTCCTATTTAGCAGAATGTATTTATCAAAATACCTGACAGATTGTAAGAATTCGATGATTATTAGTCTCAATTATTATATACAGTACAGTGAATTTAAGATAATCTAATAATTTATAATATGTATAACGACACTATTAATCTTGCCACAAGGGTGATTATAGTTATTGGGGATGATTTCTATTTTTCATAAGAACCATTAAAAAGATGACCGATGATAAAATTCGCGAAAACTCAAGCACAGCAATGACATGATATTTTAATATCTATCATAAAATGTGACCAGAAACAGATGTAATGTGTAATTAAATGTCGTTTAGTTCTGCCCCGAACATGAAACAAACGCTATAAAAAGAGAAGTCCGTAATCTTCGGTTATGGTGCCCGCTAATGTAACGCATTCCTCTCTCAAAATAGTTGCCCGTTTTGCCGCCAGGAGCGCGCATCGCGATGCTTCAACACTCGCATGATAAAGTGCAGTGATGGTGAATCATAACTTCACTACAACAATGAGTGCATCTGTCACGACGTTAACCGTAAGATGAATTTTATTTACTATCAATGCTGGCTGGAAAGTAATGTAATCATATTTTGTCAGACAGTACATAACACAGTTTGACATATACACTTCTTTCCACAAAATTCTGTAGCTGTATTCGTTTGTATTTTTATTAATGACATATACCCAAACAGTTGAGCCAACAGTTATACTATTACTCGCAAAAAAAAAATGTTCAAGAAACAAGAAATCTTCATAATGTGAAGGTTTCATGCTCTATTGAGGAGCTGACATAACATTTTAAAAAATCGAGACCAGTTTAATTCGTTTATACAGTTTCAATAATCTGAACGTTTTAGACATTTTTCCGAAATTCCCGGTGTATATATAAAACATTAGATATCTGCTTGCTTGTTTGTGGCCTCAGTTATCCGGATTTCCTACATCGCATAACATAATTTCAGTTGTAAAATCACAAACCAGCATCTATCACATTGAAGTGCTGACACGTAGTTACGTTTGGGTATTTTGCTTCAAATTAATTATCAATACATCAGAGTGTTCCATAAAATGTATACGTTTAAATAAAACTGTAAACTCCATGCTCGACATGGTGTTGACAGAATCATAAAAAGAAAACAAAAGAAGTATAAGTTAGAAAGTTTTTAATATCTCTAAAAACACAGGAATATGGCATTAGTATCATCGATTTGATCCACAGATAACCGAACACATTAATAAGTAAGTTCACTGTTGTATGGACTGGGATTGAAAATACAATGGTTCGCTAGAACTGCAGAAGTTAAATGTTCCAATATTAGCATGTGGCTGCGACTAAATAATAATAACGAACAAGTTAAGTGGGTGACTGACAAATTCGCCTCGTGCAAACGCCATTACACCACCCGATGTTACTGCTATCAAATAATACTTATCGGATAAGTGAATATTTCACTGCATATCACCAAATTAATAATAATTAGTTGTATATACTAAGCTTCACGTCTACCACGGGTAATTGGCTGCCATTTTGTGCTGCGAAGTAAGTAGCACACAAATAATTATACATACACTTAATGAAATAGATACCGGTGGCTATACATGCTTCAGAGAACTCAATTTGATTACGCGTTTAATTTGTGTTGGGTTAGGTATGAGATATTATGTGGTCGAGACTGTCAATTTCCAAAATGACAAAATATTCAAGTGGATCTCCTAATTCACAAAATATAAAGACGAATCTACGATTTAACGTAGTAGATGTAATGTTAATTGTAGTGTTTAAAGATAACGAATTAAGTACATTTACGGTTTGTGACGAAATATGTTCATCGTGTGTATTCAGTCTCCATGCACATGAGACACGATGTAGGCGCTACCTTTTCGTCTTAAAAATCGGCCGATTACGATTAATGTCCCATAGAAGTAATTTTACGTTTACTTTTACTGTTCATTTAATTTTTCGTTTATTCCATTTCCTGTGCTCTTTGAGAAGTCGAAAAGGAATAACGAGCAAGTTGAACCCGTCATCATGGTTTTCATAATTTTCAAGTATTTTTTGCATAAAAACCTATTGATATAATATATGTATGAGTGTAGAATTTCACTGTTCTTTGTCATTTGGAACCGGTTCATTAAGACATCTACCGACAGCAGTATCCATTAAAGATGTCACGTTATGTTATTACAAGTTGGCTTGCAGTAACTTTCGAAATAAAATGGGAAATACCGCAAACTCGTACCCGTGTTGATTTCATCATAGCTCAATCTCATCCAATGAATAATAAGATAATGATATGATGTGTAAATATTAATAGGAATAATATTTTTATATAATTCTCTTATCAATCTAGAAATGTATGGAGCATATATTTATTTCGCATTGATAAATATCCAGAGAGTGTAATGAAAATTTTATCAAGCTCAAGTCATGACGCAAAATAATGTAAGTGTAAAGAATATTTTGACGGCATATACGAAAGGAAAAAAAACAATATACATATCGGATGTTATGTGTAAATACTTGACGAAGTGACGAGTCGATCTCATTTTAAAGAGTATCGATAAAAGACTTTAATTTCATCAAAGAGTTAAAACAATAATTACAATATGTTAGCAAAACACACATTATGGCGGTGTCACGAAATAAAAATAACAATCGCCTAACCAATGATGAATTCACACGCTACGATCATTGGGTCGTTCTCCCCCTTTATAATTTCTATCTGTTGCAGGTAATCAAACATAACATTAAACACTGCAACACTTCCACCCTAGATAAATTCCATCTCACTCCGTCACAGGACACAATAGCTCAAATTAGCGAGAAGAGGTTCTGTACTAAGTCATTTCGTTTACTTTGGGGTGAATGAAGTATTCTAAAATAATGGTTAAGATAGAGTGCGAAAAAGTTACGATGCTCGTTTGTACAATACATACTCATATTGACAACAAATACGACACCAAGATAGTTGGAAATACGAGTAGTAGCATATGTCTTTTAATGTGTCATTTTTCCATAAAGATAAAACTGACATAATAAAATACACCTATCGGTTAAATAAAAGGAAATACTAAAGCATTATAATGGTAATAATATCTGATATGAGTTTGTGAAATTGATTGAACTGATGATATATGGCTATCAAAATCACCTGGCATGTGTCTGTATGGGTTCTGAAATAATCGAAAAACTTCAAATCCTGTACAATAATGCTTATGCGGAACACTTTTTTATAATACTAGTGTTCAGTACATGTTGATATTAATTATGTTTTTAAATATTCGTATAATATGAGAGGAACAATTTTGTACACTTTCTCCTTTATTCACAAAGTTCTCTATAACGGGAATTAACATGTATACCATTCGTACCGTAAGATGATTTGATTTGGTTTTGTTAGGTTACGTAAACTATTGTTGTATATAGTCTAATCAAAATCAAAAAATGTCGAGGAACAATTATTTGACTGTGACACGTTTACAGATGTTTGATGCTGTCATAATTCTTAATAAAAATAAATACGTGAAGAATTTTGCAATTAATCAAGAAACTGCGTATTTTTTTTCAAATACTGAAGATTTGAATATAACATTTATATAACGCAATATATTTTTATTATTTTAACAAATTAATAAAATGAATAGATTAGTGACAGTGTATCGCAATACAGTATGTAGTCTTACGAGTATTTTAAGTTTATATTATGAATCTTTTAAAAATAGCAAAGATTTTAGACACTGTTTACAATGAATATTATATCTCTGCCAAAATGTTTCCTCACATCCGTGATAACGCGATTTGGTGTCGTAATGCAGCTATGGACACGCGTTAGAAACCATCAAAACTTTTGAGAAGGATCATTTTCGATTGGTACGTGACGGGAATGCCATTTTGTATACGAGTGTACGCGACAAATGTTGTCAACGGGGGACCTATATATTATATCCAAAATGATAAGTAGTAAATCTGTAATCTACGTTTAATATAATAACATATTTATTTACGATATTTTCTCCTATTCTCCGAGCATTATTTTATCAGATAGGTTTCAACGATAACACGCGATGAATTATTTTTTATTGTTATTTTCGAATATATTGTGGCAGCACTGGTATTTCATACATTATTAATAGAATAACCTAATACGTCATTATAAGAAAACACGATCCAATATATTACGTACGTGGTAAATAAAAATAATTTTCTTTCACAATTCGTATTGGTCGAAATTTAAAATTGCGCGACTCAATTTGAAAAGCTGTTGGAAAATTAATACAACAAAGCCAATACGTCACGAAATATGGGGCGGCCACTTCTGCCATAACTGGAACGAACAGCCGCGAGGACACCTGCACTCGGACACACACATACAGTCTCAAGCGGCTTACCGCACACCACCGCATCTGTGGCAACACGTATTCACCTGTGGGCAAAAACACCGGAACGCACGTGCGTCCAATACATTCGTACACAGCCTACGCGGAACAATTAAGAAGAGTGGAGTGCGAAGCAAACTGCTCTTGTCAAAATGTCATGATTCTCCTAAAAAAACATACATAACAAAACGTCAACAGGTCAAATTGATAATACAAGGCCGTATAATATATATAACAATTCATGAAAGATTGTGTGATGATTGTAGTCTAATGTTGGTATGGGCATTCTAATGTTGAAAATTGCCTATTTGCAAAACTGCGTCGAGACTTTTCATTATTTGTGATTTGCGCGCGCACACTAACTCTTTAGTAATGCGTGCACAAGTGGGGTCTTCCCAACAAAACTCGTTATTAACATACAAAAAAAGATTTGAAATTTTGTAGTGAACTAAAAAATATATTCTTGACTCAGTACATAATTATTTACAATATCTGCGGGAACGTGCCTTCCATTATATATTCCGTTTAAATTAAATATTTCATCCTTACAAGCAACGTCACTAATTGTTATGATTAATTTCATAATGGTTACAAAATATATCCGCGAAATTTATTTTCCATGATCATTCGTAATCAAAAATATACTGCGACAATTGAATGGAAACGGTTAGTTTTGTAATGTTGCAATGAAATAACAAACAATACACGGAAATCGTTCGTTAGAAAATATTTATTAAAATATAGTGATGTGTCTTCAATTACGTGACTAGTTGTCCATTTTCTTGTTAATAAAATAAGTGTATAAAACTACGACAAATATTTTGCAGTAAGTTTGCCCAATAATCAGAATAAAATAATGTTATTATAATTTTTGTCACATTTGAAATATACGATAAAAATAGCTTACACGTATAGCATGGAAAAGTGTGCGACTGTATTCACCGTCCACCGTCATGTAGATATATGATGCATATGCTCCCACTAATTCCACGACAATGAATTTGTGGCAAATGCTAAAAAACTGTTGAGTGTATCGATATTATATATATTTGTAGTGTAAAATACAATTTGCAATGGAGATATTTAAAAAAATATGTAGTATCAACACCATAAACAGTTTTTTGGCATTTGCCACAGATTTGTTGAAGTGGAATAAGTTCACTCTGGAAATACGCCCCTCATATGTTATGAAAATATTTGACGAACGTTACTTTCGTAAACGTCAAAGCTTAGAGATAAAACGTAAAGTTGTAAGAAAACTTTATTATCGTCGTTGTACGCACGTAAACGTGAGAATCAAAAGCTGGAATTAACTACATGAATGATTTAAGATATTTCAGGTTTCGATTATGTTATAAAAGATTTTTCTCAAGAGAAATTTTATTAAAAGTGCGCAATAAAACAGCTGTCATCTTGAAACCATATAATATGTGGAAATATATTATATTCATGATTATTATTACGCCGTAGGGCTTCGTCGTAAAGTCAAATCACAAACGATATATAGAAAACCGAGATATTATTCAATATAATGACTAAAACCACTGCTAAACACAGAGGCACTTTTATTTTATCATCTTCCGACTGAAGTATTATATTTTTACAATAAAAAATATACGTGGTTTGAAAGTGTTAAAATCGCACACCACCACTGTATAATGCCATAAGAGCTAGTAAACGTGTACACTCAATAACAGATGTGCTGCTTATTAGTAAAATGCACTTTTATTGAAAATTTACAAGAGATGAGCGAAAGCATAAAGTATTAATTATTAATATAAAATACAATCAAATATATGGAATAAATAATACACGGTGCAATCTTATGTTTTTCTCATTAAAACAATATACCGTCGTAATAAATGTTAAGTGAGAGAATGTTTCTAATACATTTTTAATGCTCAAAAAACCAATTGTAATCTACGTATATGATTAGTATATTTACCACTACTGCATATAATACGTTGAACAATTGTGTGTATTGCGGTTCAAAATAGACGGTGATATAAAAACTTTCAATTAAACATATATCACAGTTTATAAAACATAAAGCAGCTCGTGCTTGGTGAAATAATTTATAGACACAATACAAACAAACATCGATCCTCAACACAATCAAGCGCGGACGATATCAAGGTGCAGTGAACACAATAGAACAGAGTTTTTCAATGTTTATTTGGTCCGAAACCCGTAATCACCTTCGAGGTGCTTGTACGACTCACGGGCAAGTAAATATTAGACGTTGACGTCATTAAGTTACCACTGACAAGATAAGTGGATAACCAGAACATTTGCGAATATTTATAGAATAAAAATAAAATAATATCTAGATATTATAATACGTCTACTAATAGTAAGAGCGAAACATCAAACTCATCAGTAAACAACTACAAAATCGTCATTAATCTTGTAAATTTAATTAGCCCGAATTAAGAAAAATATGCATTTGAAAATATTACAATAAACTATATTGAATAGGTATTTACTTTCGCTGATAAACATTTATTATGATAAAAGTTTTAGTATTAAAATGAGAAATTTATTTTACACTGAGATATTGCATTTCAAATGAGATAGCAGCAAAAAATTGAAATTGTGTATAATATACACAATAATATGAACAAAAAAATATTAATGCGTATATTGTAATATAATATAATAATTAGAAATCGAATGACGTCACAAAACACTAAATTGCGTCACACGCGACATAAAATTACTATTTTGCTGTGAAACGTCATAGTCTCCTCAGAGAATGTAATAAAATCAACTACGATAAGATATTTTAGAAACGAAAACACTTCTTCAGAAACCGGATGACGCTTTTATTATTTTTGGTAGTATGTATTGAGAGTACCGTGCAGATTCCGTTGATGCAAGGATTCAATTATGTATATATGCGGTTGAGCACCGCTGAAATACCCAACGCTTTAGGGTTGCCTGCCCTCTAGCGGAGGCCTTTGAACCTTTACATTGAGCCCGTTTCGAAATAATAATAACAATTATTTTTCCAACAAGCGGGGGGCCGTGAAAAGGGCCATATGACAATATGTTATCATATCTGACAACTGAGATCAATCAGATGAGGCGAGACATCAACATTTTTTTATGTGGGAGTTTCCCGCGTGACGTGAACAAAATAATGTATTAATTAATAAATGTGGAAATATAATAGTTTTAATATTTTTTAAAAATAACTAGTAACTAGTAATTTTGAAGCTAAGTTTTAATATCTGGTTATAATGTAAGTTATAAAATATTAGGTGATTAAATTACTACATTTTACTATCTTATAAAACAAATTGAGTTCACCTATTTTATTACGAAAAGAAACACAATAATATGAGCATTTTTCAGACTTTGGAATTCTGTTGATGGATTCCGTTTTAATCTGTGAACCATCAATTTTTTTAAATCTTATCAAATTCAAAATACGAAATACGATATTTACCAACGCTATAGAAAAAGTGTATTTGAAATTCATTCATGTGTAATGTGAATCAAGTGTTTCGAGCTGTGTATACGATAAATCAATATGTTTGAAATAATTACATGATAATTGTCATAAAGCATATGAACAATTATGAAGAAATGTATATTTCAACATAATTCTCTTGATTGTATTGAATTAAAAAAAATTCATTAATTATTCAAAAAAATATATGAACCTATTTTCAATTATATCAGTCATAATACTTGCCTAGATACACTATACCGATTATTTCTGTATTGAAATCACAGTTACTATACATTTTTCCACAAATATATATATATTAAATGTATAAAAACCGTGTTATTATTACAATATAATGGCTTACTGCCGAGGATTGACAGTAAAAAAAATATATATATAATTTCTTTAAAATAATTTTGTGAATGTTTTTTATTCGAGTATTTAAGCAACATTTTACAGAGTTCGATGGTGAAACGTAAAATGGTAGTATATGGCTATATATTTACTATAAAAACCGCATCTAACCTAAATGTTCCAACACAAAAAAATCTCACATTTACACAAGGAATAAATATAACGCGCAAGCAAAGCGCAGTTCACACCAGACTGAGATGATTGGTTATGATAAAGTGATAACATAGAAGAGATTAAAATAAAAGTTTGTTCGAAATTTAAATGTTAATATTTTATATCTCTACGTGGGTAATTCTATTCTGACAGTTTTATTGGTATTCATGTTCCATGTTGTCATTTTTTATAAATCAAGTCAAAGTTACCATGTACATATTTGACTAATAATGAAAAAAATAACAACCTACTTGTTATCAATGTTCACAAAAATGTATAAAAAGACATTGAAACCTGGAAATTGGTAACATAAAAACTGTGTTCTTACTTATTTAAATGGGTGATTTTCTATAGAGTATGAAATAAAATAGATACAATAGAAAGAATAAAGTGCAATAATTAGTACACATTTAAATTAATGTTAAGATTTTTCAAATACATGTTTAAAATGTATCGTTAGACAAATATACAAAATTAAACCATAAAAACAATTTAATAAGACCACCTTAGCGTGAAGGCACAGAAAAAAATGTTTCAATCGAATAATTCATCGACTATACAAAAGGTCTCGTCGACGATCCGGTAGTCGAGAGACCCCAGAACCATAGGCGCATCAAATCGCGCGATCCATTAGTTAGGGGAGTGATATATAAGAATCCACAAAAAAGGTATCGTACGTTAGCCTCCAGACGTAATATATTTATCGCAGAATTTACAGATATACGAATGCGTTATCAAAATGATAATAAAATGTAGCATAATATGATTGTGTATTCAATACATTGCGTTTTTTATAATTGTATGAACAAAAACCAAATATGAACAGTTGTGCTGTTGAATCTTACAGAATTAATCATTAATGATTATTTTGAGATCATACAACAGTAAGTATATGAAGCAATTTAAATGAAAATAAGAATAGAAATATAATAAATGACACCCTGTCATGACAACCCGACATCGTTAAAAAAACACAATACCCAATATACTTGACATATTAAACAACTGCAGGTATGTTTTTACATATTTTTATAGCACTTTCTGTATATTATACTTTTTCTTACTATCATGATTTTCAAACATAAAATTTGCATCAATCTATCATTCCGTTTATTACACATTTGGCGATTTATTCTTTGGTCAGTAAACCATTTTATTTAGGCCCTTTTGTAAATGGTAGAATTCTAAATGGCATTCATAAATGAACAAATAATGTGTTGTCGAGGTATTAGCTAGCTGCCAATTTCATATTTTGTCTTCGCGGACTTTCCATAATGTAACTAATTATCTCAATAATAATAAATATTGTAAATTACTTTCTATTTGAGAAATATTTTAAATGAAGATTTTGGCAGATATTTTTTGGGAAATAATATTATTTAAGTAAGCCACTGATTGTACATATATCTAAAGATTCACATTTCGTCACAAAAAGGGATCCAAATGGACGCGAGGAAAGGACCCATCAAAAGATTTTGGTAAGCACTAAAAAAGTAGCCATAAAATTTCACAAAAGAAGAAGATATTGAGGGGGTATAAACGCATAGATAAGCGCCCGACTCAAAGCCCGCTTTTTTATTTTCTTTATTGACGACCCTGTTTAGATCAAATGAAGAAATACGTATCTCTCTACCTACATACATAATTTAAAATAATCTTTATATTGTATTAAAACATGGCCGGCATAAACTAGTATCATCGGCAGAATTATTTTAACGGCAAAATTGACCCGGTGATTATGTTTTTATCAATAATTGACTTATCATTGCGTAGGAGTATATCGAAAAAAATTAAAATGTTCAAAATATATTTATACCATAAATTTAATTTTCTCATCATGGCCGATTTCGATTATTAAAAATAATCTGAAAACGGTTTACAAATTGCGTTATTATATTTGCGCATTTTTCGGATAAAAGCATCCAAATATGTAACTATTATTGTCTTGATATTATTTGATGCAGTAAAGATTCAAGTACTTCTAGAATTCCCTGGATACATAATAGGGATAAAATATTTTAAGCTATATAACATAATATGATTACAAAAAATGTTAGATATTCTATTTACATATTTATTTTGAATTATTAATAACTATATCTATTTTAGTGCGATCGTTGTCAATGGTTATTAATAAATGTTATAAAAAATATCATAAATATATTAATAGTAGTATTTTTTTCAAGTTTAAAAAGTTCAAAAAATAGAAATTAATTAATTAACTTCGCAGTGATTTCGTGAACACTTCGATGTAACCTAAATTCACTGTAAAAGCAAACAAGAGATGTTCGTAACTTGCGCGTGTCGCCTGTCAATTTTAAAAATAGAACAAACTTTACAGATAAAATAATGCGTTGTTCGCAGCTGAACGTCCAGATAAATCGACAATGCTTCGTATAGAATGCTATAAAATTCAGCGCACCTTATTTTGTAATTGATATAATTTTAAATTAATGATATCTGTAGCCATCAAGACTCGAAGCCATATTAATTATGTCTTGAGAAGTGAGCAAATATCGACACCCAATAGGTAGGTTTATTGATAATTTGGGTATGAATTACCTAATAAAAACTGTTATATTGTTATTAAACAATGTAATATTGAATACGTTGATTGTATTACTGTGCAAAATACCTAATGTATAAGACGGAATATTTTACGTGTAAGTAGAAATATAAAATCAAATTAAATTAATCGAACCGAGTACTGAAAAATTCATAGATATTTTGTTAAGCGCATCAAAAAGACGGTTGGCGTCGAACGTCTGATAATAATGGTGAGAAATTCATCGGAATTAAATATTTGATCGCGTGACACAAAGGGCGGCATGTGAGACTTACTATACTATTATATTAACCGAGTATCAAAGACAGCATAAAATGCTACGAGTTCGTAGGGAATTTGTCGATTCTCGTAATGGCGCGTTTATTATACCCGTCGCCAGGTAGGTAATCATTTTATCTTGTTTTCAGTACGGTGCTCCGAGACCTGTTCTACTAAGGGCTACTGGCATGGAGAGAGATGTGTATTTTGACACCACGCGTTCTACGTATATTTTATTCAAAGTCTTCAGTTTGCTATTAACCTACTTTTGTATGACGGCCTTCCCAAGGTTTGCAGGGAAAATACAAATAATAGACGAATAAGCAAACATCACACGTAGTCAAGAATTGCGTTTTAATAATTTATATTATTTGCAATTAGTATTGAACCTTCTAGCTATGTGAATCAAATATTTAATCTAGTAACACGAGAATTTTATCCTGGGCAAACAAAAAAAAGGAAAAGATATTTCACAAAAAAGCAGAGGGCCAATATGTTACAATCTGTTGTTTAAATCCCGCACGCACCCGGTTCAACTTTTCGTTAATAGGCGGCGTTTACTGCAACAGGCGAATCCGTTTATACATGAAAACAAAAGAGCACCCGAACATCAGTATTCCAATTTTTAAATTAAAACAGCTTAACCTGTCGCAATTTGGTTAAAATGTCAGTAAATATTTACAAAATTAGAAGTTAGAACATGGGCCGTGTAATAAAATTCATTAGTATTACAATACATTATATTATGTAATACAGCAATATGGTTAACATAAGATTTTACAAAGCACTCCATTATACATAGCATATATGCCAAAATAAATACTTTAATGCACGTAAAAGAAAAATACATTCTACCCACGGGCTTTCAAATATATATATTAAGATGGTTTAATATTTAAATTATGACCTTCTGGGTAAATTACTGAGTGGGTATAGGATGCACGAGATGCAGAGATTATATTCAAATTAAATTAGTGTTGCCATAGGAAAAAATGCAAGACTGATGCAACATTGTTAGTAGGTCCAATCAATCTTTGTTTCTATGGGAAAATCCGACACGGAATTTCGGTATATTTGAAAATGCTGAATATATATTACGTTTTTGGCCCAGTGTGTAGAAAAAACGCAACAAAACTGCATTTTTCTTAGAACGTTGGTTTTATATAAAAGAGGCATTACAAAAGTGGTGCATAATTCTCAGATTATCAATAGTTATGAAGACAATCACAATGTTTCAATATATTAAATCAATATAATTCAGTATTATAAATTGATTTAATAATGGATTTGGAAATGTGGTTACTTTATAGTACAGGTTACAACGAGCTTTATAGGACCCCCATAAATACTTCGTTATATCGAATAAAGGAGAAATTGTAGAAAACTTGCCCTCATTGGAGGACTATATGTAGTATTGGCAATACAAGTATTTAAAACGATTAACAATATCAGCACGTCCTGAACATGCTTATCACTTAAGTTATACTGAACTGTAGAATAAAGGTTTTGTTCGGTTCTACAAAAAAATGTTAAATTGAAATGTTTTTTTCTTCGGAATTCGTCATAACGGAATTTTTAATAGGTATTGATAGTACGTACTGCAGTCCATATAAGTAAAAACATTAATTCAAATAAATGTGTACGAAAAATAATGGAGTAAAAACCCCAAATGTTTCGTAGTTCCGCGATTTTAATCTATTGTTCGATCGCTTTGATACCCATATACAGATAAATTCTTATCGGTACAAAATTTATACATACAGCGGGAAATTATTGTGTAATGCATTTACTGATTAAATTTAATATCAAAACCGAGTACAAAATGGCTACTTTCTAGACAAATGAGTAAAACGATATAATGAAAACAATGAAACTTGTCTGCAATATGTAGCAGAGACTATGCTAACGTAGAAAGTAGGGCATTTGTTAATTTGGAAGTGCTTGTTTGCTTTAGTTGCCGCCGAATTCATAGAACTTGCTTAGGACATAGTGTGTAGATAAAAATATAGCCAGGCATGCAGCAATAAAGCGTTTCTGGAAATTCAGGTAATATTGATAAACAGTCAATATGAGCAAGACAAAATTATCACTGACATATCGTTCTCCTTCATTCGTTTAAATAATACAAGAAAGTAGAAAATGACACTAAACACTTATCTTTTATTTAATTGGAGTTGATTTTACAAGTTTTTGAGGACTATAATAAACATTTTGGATATTTTCTGGATTTTCTCCAAAACCGGTCAGTTATTAAGAAACATTAAGGATAGAATGAATGTTTTAGAACATGGTTAATTCTAAACCTGTAAATAAAATTAATTATAGCGAATATTAATAAATCACACATGCTTTGTATAATGAATATTCACACTCACAAAATTGGCAAAAGCAGCTGACTATTCAGATTGAAACATATAAATTCATGCTACAATTAAAGTTGTGTCTATCTTTTACGGTGCTGATTATAGATTGGTACAATCATTTTCGATTTGGCTGTACGAAATAGTAACTCAACAGTAGTTTTTAACGAGAATGTATTAAATATTCATACTTCGCAATGGTTTATTCAATTGAAAATACTGTATATTTTGCAACATACTTCAAACGGGCAACTTTTGAGTTAGCCTGATTGAGAACAAAAGCAAACGCCCACAGTGAGTAGATTCGTATTTCCAAGGCAACAAAATCATCAGACCA
>JAPMAG010000743.1:0-14074 GCA_036584685.1 Rhyacophila sp. Rhy_31_5 | reverse complement strand
ATTCATTTGTATTGTAGCCAGGACACGAACCCGACACGGTTAAGCTAATAATTGATGATTATTACTCGTAAAAAACATAACAACTGTCAGAACAATTTTCACATTGCGGAGATCCATATGCTTCGTTTCGGAGCGGACATGGCTTAAAACAAATTGATACTTATTTGTATTTGATATATTTTTAATTATGTGAATCTACCCTTTTTGTTTTGGTAGTACATATATTGATTTATAAATGTGTTGTTATTATAGCACTATATTAATTAAATGAATGTTAACCCGAAACGGTTGAGCTCGTAATTAACAATTATTACTCGTAAAAAATGAATGTTAAGGAAATCTTCATCCTATGAAGATCCCATATACTCCATATCGGAGCGTATTGTACTTGCATTAAATTCTGTCAAATTACGTCTATGATATAAAAAAAATGTAAAATTTACTATTATATATTATTTTTATATTTAGCAGTTGATTTTTCTTTTATCTGTAAAGATTAATCGCTGTATTATTTATATACACAGTGTTGTATACTCTGTAGACAACGGGAACAATATACGTTCGCCATTATTAGGATCAATTCACTTACTTATCTCTGATACGTTGAAAGTTTAAATAATATATTGAAATAAACACCGTTGATGAAATGTAAGATAAACCCGGATATTTTGATTATCTGAGACAAAGATAATATATACAATAGAAAGGTAAAAAGATATACCAGGAGTGAAATTTTATCGCAGACGTATTCGATCAAGAATCACCCCTCTCAATGTCATTACTATTCGATACAATAATAACTTAACATCCCAAAGGACTAAAAAACCGGCTGTTTTATTACGTCATTGACGTAACTGCCAAGTAATAACAGAAAATGAAATGAGAAGTAAAGAATAAGATACACGTATACTAGGCTAACAATTTTCATTATAACTATGGCAGTAAAACGTTCATTTTATATAGCAGCCATTGAATCAGAATAAACTTTTCATTCAATAAATTATACATAAAAGATTCAATGAGAGTACTTACGACTATATGGTAAAAACTTAATATTTTTATCAATGCAATTGTACACAATTCAACTCATAACTTTTGTAGTGTAATCGATAAGTATTATTTTCACCACAAAAATAAAAACAATCCACATACTCGTATATAAAAAGTTTTTTATCTTTATTTCTATATAATACCACGACCGGAAAGAGTAATTTTGGGGCCATTGCTGTGATACTTTGTGGATCTTTACGTAAAAACTGCACCTTGGCGATGCTTTATTTTCAGGTTCTCGTACAACGATTAGGGAACGTTAGTGAATAAATTAATAGTTCAATTCAAGAAACAATACTCAAGCAAAAGTACGAAAAGCGTTGTTTGGATATCAACGTTTTTGGTAATTTAAGAAACTTCCTATTAAAAAAATTGAATAATGACCTTCTTTGAGACTGTGACCCACAGTTGTCACAGTAAGCCCTCCCTCGGTGTCACCGGCTGCGGTTATCCAACTGTATGTACTGATCAACTAAATACTATCAATTTTGCGTTAACTTCGTTGATAAAAAAAAAACAATAAATAGAATCGCTCATGTATACCATATTTATTATGAATTTAAGTTTGTGAAATTTTTGCTCCATTCACAAAGATTTTATGTTTTTTTTTCTTCAATTGTTTTTTTAACCATATCCGCTCCGAAACGAATCATATGGCTGTCCACAATGTGAATATTGTTCTGACAGTTTTTTTACAAGTAATAATGTTTAATTATTAGCTCAACCGTTTTGCGTTCGTGTCCTGGCTACAATACAAATGAATGAACATTTTTTTAAAAAATGCAACCACTACGGGCCTCAAAACCGTGACCCTCGGCTTGTGAGATGGATGCGCTATCCACTCACCTACGAGGGCGACGATCAATTGTTTGTAATACTTGAAATCAAATATATTGCCAATTTTTTAACATGTTACAATAAAACAGTATATTTTTTTAATTTTAAAACTTTGGTGGAAAGCTATTGTATTAAAAATATAAAACTCAGTTATTTTTAGTTTAAATTTTATTTTAAAAATATCTCTTGTAGGAAAAGTTTGAAAATCTATGTTTTACTGTATTTAAAAGGTATACATTTTACATTAATTACATGTTTTTAATAATTAAAAATTAGTTTTATAAAGATTTTATGGACACCAATTTTGCTTAGTAAAAAGCTTACTATTGTATGTATTACTAACGTCGTTTAAAAATCTTGCATCTAATCTATACACGTATATCCGATAAGTAAACTTGTAATTACGTTAAGATTGATTTTTCAGTTTTTTTGCTCTATGTATGCGGCCAAACCACTTAACAAAATTATTAAGTGGATTCAATTTGTTTGATTAATTTCATGACTAAAATATTCAAATAAGTTTGTTGCCAGATTCAAAATTAGATCGTCAGCTTTGCTGGACTATTGACTTCACATTTACAAACACCATTTATCATCAGCTGTCAGCGTGGACATTGCACAAAACGTTTTTCTACACATTATTAAACAGAAGTCATCAAACAGTGGTCTGTAAATAACGTGTTTTCTAAAGGTAGCCTAAAGAAAATTTTAAATACAGATAACCCTCCCACAATACGGTCTCGCTCTTACACGATAAAAAAATCGCGGAAACCATTTTACTTGACACTTGAGGTGAAAAAAGACTAAAATTCAAATGAGAGCTGGAAAATTGTCTATCTCGATATAATATAACTTACAACTAACTTGTAAGGGTCAGCAAACACACTACAATAACAGATTTTTTAAAAAAGGCAGATGATGCAAAAAAAATAACGATCAGCACAGCATTTTCTAGGAATCTATTTATCGTGTCATACGAGGATTACCTGTATATTATAGTTTCGTAATGTTGCACGTTCATTTTTTTTAATTGAGCTAAGGTTTCATTTTTGATGTTTTATAATAAAGAAAAACCATAGTCGCCATGTTATAAAATGCACACCAATTGAAGAGATTTCGCACTAAAAATTTATCACCGTTATCAAAATTCATGTCAACTATTTAATCAGAAAATTGTTAAATACATTTGATTTTTGTGAGAATAGTTAAAAATACTAAGGTTGTTTACATTATCGAAGAACAACCAACGTTTGTTATAAGTTTAATCTTATATGTCCTTACTAGTATATTTTTTTCATTTTTACGAAAATATTAAGTAGCTTATCTTATAAATTTCTTTGCTAAGTATACACTTTGTTTAAAGCTCTTTAATAATCTTAGTCACCCTCGTGGGTGAGTAGATAGTTGCATCCGACTCGCGAGCCGAGAGTCAAGGGTTCGAGGTCCTTGCTAGTCGCAACTTTTACAAATGTTTATTCATTTGTATTCTAGCCAGGAGACGAACCTGAAACGGTTGAGCTAACAATTAACGATTATTACTCGTAAAAAATAACTGTCACAACAATTATGGAGATCCATATGCTCTGTTTCGGAGCAGATTTGGTTTAAATAAAAAAATATATGCATATATTATTTATTGCGTATTTACTAGAAGTATTCGTCGATATTAATAAAATGTTATCGTCGATATTAAAAAAATAATAAAAACAATATTTGAATATGACAAACGCATACAATTTTCAAAGTTTTATACAAAAAATTTAAAAAAAATGGTAACATACGTCTTCAACATGCTTTTTAAAAAGAATTTCTTGGAACTTAGTTTACTCTTAACCGATCATAGTTTAATTCAAAATTCATCTAACGCAATGTGGTTATAAAGCAATTGATTAAAGTAGAGACGTAAAATTTTGTTAAAATTTAAATAAATACCGTGTAAAAGTAAAATGTGTAAGCAAAATATAGGGTATCCGTAGAAAGGTCATACATTGTCCTGTTTGAGTGGCTGAATAGAGAAACAAAACATGCCGATGGTTGAATCATTGGAAAGAGAATAAATCTGCAGCGTGAAAGAAGACGTGAAAATGTTTGATTTATGAAGACGATTGGAGAAAAGGTTACAGTTTTTTGTATGTCAAGTGGGCACACGAAACTGAATCATACTCACAAGCTCGGAGTGGCCGGAAATTGAATTGGTAGCTTTAAACATAACCAAAGGAGTCAGCAGTTTGACGTTTTTATTTTAGCAAACACGTCATTGATTATTATATTTTGGAAAGTCAGACTAAATGTGCGGGATGTTAATTAAAATATATTTATTATAATCTGATAGGTAAATAATTGAATGTTGGGAGTTTGAAACAATATTTTGTTACTGGCTTGTCTACGATGGCGTCATTGAATAGCCCTGAAGTATAACATCAATCATTTCTTGTGAGCGATCTGTACTCAGGAATGCTGAATAATAATGTATTTTTCTACCGGACCAATAATTGATCGCTCATTTTTAATTGTTAAAAATATCTTTTTTACTGGATGATATGCTCTTATAGGTTCGTAGACAACACGAATTTCTATACGAACTAATAGATATTTGTCCAAATATTTATATTACTTGAAGTGTAAAGCAATAAATAGATTTTTGATAAATCAGATAAGTAATGCAAATAAGTCTTTTAATAATAATATTATCCTTATTAATATGTATATTCGTATTAAAATCCAGCATTAAAATTTTTTGCACGCAATTCAATAGAATTATAAAATATGTTAAATAATCTTGGAACCGTATAAAACTTTCAATGTACTGATATTTTTAAAAAGTTAACCTGTCAAATTATATCTGTATTTTGAACATAAACATGTACTGAACATCCTGGCCTCTTACATAACATTGGCATAATAAAACAGTTTTCATATTTATTTTCACAAAATATATTTGAAAAATTCCAGCCCGGTTTTGTTTGTAACAACATTTTCAATCGAGAAACGGTCTCTACCTTTACCATTCAATATTTCTATTTGCGTGCACTGTACAAAGAACACAATTAGTTTTTAGAGAAAAACACCATTTATATTAATTGATTAATTATTAACGATAATTATAAATTTCAAAAGTTTTTCATACAGTGTAGGTACGTTCGTGGATTTAAACTATTGCATTCACTCCAACTATTAAAGGTTTTGCTCTAATTATTGAAAGTTACTGTCCTTATTATATGTTTCCTTTTTTTATTAAGAATTATTTTTATAAGAATAAGCGAATAAACTATACAATTATTATAGAGTGAAATTCAAAATCGACTCTCACGTGCATCAAAAATACACACATAGCGAAAATTTTTAGTTTAAAATAAGATTTTTTCTACTGTAACAAACGATTTATTTGCAGTTATTATTGAATTGCTAAACATAATATTATTTCTCCTTCTCGTTAATACTACGGGTTCACTGAGAATATAAAAACAAAACAAAAAAAAAATAATGGCGTTTTGGTGAATTTTGTGAGAAGGTCTACTAAAAATGCCTTGAATATTTTCACCGTTTTTATTCACCTGGCCAGCTTAATAAATAGTGAGTGAGCATAAAAAAATCCTTAAAAGGCGAATTAAAATTCCATGGAATTTCTTGCGGTGGGTGTCCACACCATGACAAATGTTACCTCCCTTGAAGATTTTTATGTAAAACCCTTAGACATAGCTACCGAATTGCAATCCTTTCTTTTCGAGGACATTTTTAAGTGTCAATAAAAATAAACGGACGTTTTTATGTTTTCTTTGTTTAATTCGTTAAACTATAATGAATCTAAGCGTTTTTATGTTGATTTTTCAACCAAAAAAGATTTTTTTGTTACTTTTTTCTATAGTTCAATCTAAATATTTAACAAAATTGAAAAAAACTTCAGATTAAACGATGAACAATTATTTTTAAAAAAAATGTATCCTTATTCACTCCAAAACGAAGCATATGGATATTCAAAATGTAAAGATTATCTAAGAAAATTTATTCCAAAAATTAACTTTCATTTATTAGAAAAATCGATTTGGCCTATATCTTTATCATATGAATAATATATAATATATACATATGAATCTTTCCTCAGCAACGTAATTCAAATCAGCGACTATTGGATTGACAATCGAATATAATGTCTACCAACTACAGATTCGAACTATTCGACGTAATAAGCTACTCGAATATAGAATAATAAAGCTAAAAATTAAAACAGTAAAACAGTAAACAGAACTAATTAAATGAGCGACATATGCAGTTTACTCAAATAGGAGAGTGGTAGTTTTATAGTAGGGTTTATAAGATATAATATGTCGTAAGAGTCTTGAATAATATTATTTATGGCGTATTGTGAATAATCTGCATACACCAAAAAAGAATTTTTACTCTCTTGCCAAAAAGTAAATGTTACATAGAAGTATTCCATACGTGTAGATTAATATTAGAGTTTTTTTTTATTAAAATTATTGATGCATACATTTATTTAGAAATTATTAGCCAAACACATATAAAACTGTTTATACTTGTATGTGTAGATAATTCAGCTCGACACTGTCCTAGTGTAATATTTTTCTATGAAAGGCAGGAAAGAGTATTTTATATCATTGGTATATGAGTTTATTCTAACTGGTTCTCTAAAAAGCGACCCAATTGTGTGTATGCGAATTCCCTGTAAGCGCAGGCGCGTCCAACACAAACGGTCGTAATTTATCGCCTGCGCCATCTCGCGGGAAGAGTTTTTGTCGCGCGTTATTCCTTAGGCCCTTATTTTTATTATTGTCTCTTAAAACCCTTTCGATTACAAAAAATGGAAGACGTGTAAAATGTGAACTCAAGTATTTTTAATATGTATCGAACAATTTATATACTATGCTCGATACCATAGTCGCTCAAAACTTCAAACACGTATTTAAACTTATTACTAAAATAATAAATTTAATATAACATAATTAAGCTCACACATTTTTGAATACTATTGATTTTACTTATTTTTTCTCTGGATACTTTAGTAAACATAGTTTGTTTAATAGACAACTTCTGTTTGTGAATATTTTTTAGCAATCACATTACTAATATGTTGTTTTTTGGTCAAATACGAGAAGGTGAAAAACACTCGGTCTGACAATGAAAAATTGTAATTTTCAGTTAAAAAATGATTTTATTTTTCTACATAATATCCTTTGACTACAATGCACTTGGTCCAGCGCTTCTCCAACATCAGTATTCCTTCCCGGAAATGAGGGTCTGGAAGGCTGTGAAAATATTCACCTACGGCCCTCTCAACTTCTTTATTGGATGCAAAGCGCTTCCCAGAAACAAATTTCTTCAAGTTTGGGAACAGATGAAAGTCTGCGGGTGCCAAATCAGAAGAATAGGGGGGATGGAAAACCAAATCGTTCCCCGAATCCCGCAGTTTTCCCATCGCCAACGCATCTTTGTGTACAGGTGCGTTGTCCCAGTGAAAGATGATTTTTTTCTTCTTCAAGCCAGAGGTTTTCTCTCGAATTTTGGTATGCAGCTGGTAAAAAAGGTTGGAGTAATATTTGCTTATAATTTTTCTACCTTTTACAAGGTAATCAATTAATAGGATTCCTTTCGCATCCCAAAACACTCTGGCCATAACTTTTCCGCCAGATGCAATCGACTTCGCTTTCTTTGGCGCTGAACCACCAACTTCCACCCACTGTTTTGACTGCTGTTTTGTTTCTGGCGTGTAGTGGTCTATGTCTCATCCATGATGACAAATCGGTAGGATGCCTATTGAATTGGTCAAAAGATGTATCGCACCCTTTTTTCTGATATTCCCACAGTCTCAGCTATTTCACTCATATTCACTCGCCTATCGTCCAACACGATATAATGTACTTTTTCGATGGTTTTCGGTGTGGTTGCAGTTTTTGGCCGTCCTGCACATGGGTCATCTTCGAGGGACGTGCGACCACGTTTGAATTCAGTTGCCCACTTTTTAACGGTTGACATAGAAGGAGCAAAGTCCCCGTAAATTATTTTCAACTTTGAGTGAATTTTATTAGGGGTAAATCCATCCAAAACGAACGCTTTTATGACCGCAAGATATTCAAGTTTATCCATTTTAACGAAAAATACGCAAGACATCTACTGCAAAAGTTCGTGTAAACAAGCTACTTGAGAGAATAAGTCGATACTTGTCATATGAACTAATGACACGTACACCCAGGCGGGAAACATAAATTTTTGCTGATTGAAACGCCGCCATCTCTGTGTCAAGCCGAGAACTTTTCACCCTACCCTCATATATGAATTAGCTCAATCTACTAATTATATGGTTCATATCTAAATATGGATGAATAGATACATTTATGTCAAGTTTTGAGGGACCGACCACTGACCCGCCAGTATTTATAACCGCGATTATGCGCGTTCGGCTGCCTGACCCTTCATGAAAGCAATGTTTTTTTATTTCCCACATTTTAATTTTAAGCCTGCTCGTAGCGGAGTTGCATGGGACGGTATCGCCGTGCACAGTGTGCTCAAGATAGAATTTAGAGGAAAGAATGAGAATGAGTAGCAGTCTGCCTCGTCATTCAGTCCCTCGTGCCATGAGGTGCCTAATGCATCCCGTAGTGCTGACGATCAGTCTGGCTACATTTAAATCAATACAAATAGAAGAGTTTTGGGTCGATCAAAATTATTTTACAGTAATAAAAATTTGTAATGAAAAATTAGTCCTTGAAAGAGTCAGCCTTGGTAGGTCAGCGCAGAACGCATCCAACTAGCAATATGAGGGTTGCAAGCTCAAGTCACACACGGGTATAAGTTAGAATTTTTTTTCAAATGTTAATAAAATCTTTACACTATGAAGATCCTGTATGCTGAAGTGAAAATGAAAATAAAAAATATATAAAAAGTAGCTCACTTCTTTTATATTGTATACTCAAAATAGATTAGATAAAAAGGATATTTTCTGATAAATAATATTATTATTTTAGTCATAGGTAGACTTACCTAAAACTACAAAATATTTCATTATAAAGAAAAATACAGGAGAATACTGTTGTAAGTAAAAACTTTTATTGGTATTTATTTATATTAAAATTAATATATGTACAAATGCTTATGCATAACATTTTTATGCAAAGATGTTTGTATACTTAAATGTAATGAATGTATTTCATATGTGAAAATGAATACAAACATATACGAGTATGGAAGCGTTGTCATAAAATGTTGTAAAAACTATCTTTTTTTTTACAATACAAATAAATCATCTTTTAAAGATGAATTTAGTTAAAGAACCTTACAATTTTTTTTTAAAAACTGAAATAAAATCCAATATTCTGATATTTTCTTTGTTTCAATTTTTATCATCACTTATGTAACAGTAACATTTAGAAAAATATAGAATGTTCTAGTGCATATTATATAATGAGGGCTTAAAGTCAAACAATGTTATCTACAAACTGATAATGTTATTTTATGTTCTTGGTTACATAATTGTCAAACATAGGTATGTCAATGTATTTTAGTTTCTTCTTAAATCGTCTGTAAAGTTTAACGTTAATTACATAAAGTTGCCATTGTTTAATCTCAAAAGGCTGTATAAGCTGTTAGCACTTTTGTCACGAGAAATTTTAAATTATCAAAAAACAACAAATATTAACAATTGAATGTTAGTTTTTAAATAAACATCTCCTTTGTTGAAAGTTCCAAGAAAATAAAAAACATTTTTTGGCTCTCCTCTAAAGATGCACTTTTACAGATAGCGTTATTTGACTTCGAGCCCTCGATAATATGTTCTAATTTAAAATACTTTTTGTCATATAAAAGAGTAAAAATGATTATTATTAATTCAAATATATGTATTTTTAAATATCTCAAAATATGTAACTAAATTGATAAATCATGGTCGATTTAAAAGTATATAATAATTTTCTTACTAAACAACAAAACATATTTTTTTTGTATTCTTTCAGCATAGGAATTTCAAAATGTCACAACAGAACAATGCACCGTATTACCAGCCGCAGCAAATAGAGAGACCTATCTACCAACCAGGATTTGTACAACCAATCAATAGCCACGGACCTATACAACATAATAACAATCTAATCCACCAAAACAATAATAATCACTCTTTCCCTCAAGATTTCAATCAATATCCTCAACAGATACATTATCCACCACATCACAATAGTGGTAATGTCTGCCCTCCCATGCAAATGGACCAAGGTCAGATTCCATTCAATAGTCATGGCCCAATTTATCCCAATCAGCCACCGTTTGGACAGTTTCCAAATAGTCGTTTCTAGGCTTCTAAACAAATACCAGTTTATGATTCCTTAGGGATATAGTTAAATACGAGATGTTAACACATATTAAAGTCATTTTTAAAATGTGCTCATTTATTTTCTCTTATGCTTTACTCTTGAAGAATATGTATATATAATATTTTTTTAATAAATTATCATATTTATGAATTAATGGTGTTTCTTTAAATTATTTAGGTACCACTACTTTTATGCATTACGTACAACTATGTAATTTATTTATATAAAGAATTAATCTACTCCTATAATAATAAAACAATAAAAAAAATCATTGACAGCTATTATATCTTTTTTTAAATGGAAAAATATATTTTTTGGAATCAAAACTGTTGAAAAATATCTTTTAATCTTTATTATAAATTATTTATATTGGGTTTAAATAGGTTTTTTATAATATTTCAATGTCTTTTTAAGATACTAACATTGCAAAGCCTCATATTTATTTCTATAAATGAAAGTGTGATAAATAATATTATTATCACTAAGTGGTCGTCCATAAACCAGGTTTCATTTTTTCTACTTTTTTTCTAACTTTTTTATGTAAGATTTTTTTTGTAACGCCATGTAGACGTTCAGCTTGACCCCCCTCCCTCCTCTCAAAAGTTACGTAACTTTCTATGTTAGATTGAGTGCCAGAATCGCTTCTGTTAACTTGAACAACTTAAAACATTCTTTGTTGGATAAATTTGGATATTTTGAATGACTCTAAATATATAAGTGCAGATATGATTATAATATGGTCATTAAACACAAAGATCATAATAAAGAAACATTCAATATACTTTTAAAAATATATTAAGGTTCTATTTTTGCTTAAAATTCATAAATTACCAAGTTGTGATATTATATCTGGCACAACAAGCTTAAATGGGAATACAATTTATAATCAACTTCAATCCACTTTTTGAGAGAGAAAGTGTTACGTAATAATAAAAATTACCCACCCTTCCCATTGTGTTGGTGGTCATCCCTCTTATCCCCTCAAGAGCGTTACATGGTTTATGGACAACCCCTAAGTAATACACAACTATTTGTCACTAACCACACTTTATATATTTTTTAATTTAAAAGTCATGATACATTGTATTTATTTCGACACTCTCAATTCATTCTTAGAAATATTTATCAAATCTTAAGATTGCATTTAAATTATGAGTCTAAAACTTAATAAAATTTGCAGTCGAGATTAACTTAAAAAAAAAATCTATGAATTTTAGTTAATAATGTTGTAACTTTACATATTAAAAAAAAAAGTACTCTGCCATCTAACAAAAAAAATTAATACTATTATAACAAGCCAAGTATTCACGTTAAAAAAATCACTATAAAAATATACGTATAGATGGCAGTAAATTGAATTAATGCAATGAAATAAAATAACAAAATAATATTAACTGATATTGTATATCCCCATAGAGAATTATAAAATATGATAATTATAACTAAGTGATTAGACTCTGTAATTACCTATAATTGTAGTATTATCAGATTGTCAAGTTCTGATCAATAGATAAAGTTTTGTTATTTAGATTTAGATAGTCTCTTTAATATTGTCTGATAAAAAATAAGTATCTCAAATCTAACAAATTAAATAACCTCATAAAAATTTATAAGATGTTTTATCAAATTTGATAATGTAGGATATACGGAATATAACTAAGGAAGAAAATGGTTTCATTGAGAAATTTATAATCTTGAGTTTTTGTTTTATTTGCAACAGCATTGCAATGCATTTAGATGAGTAGTTAAACAAAGAATTCAGATGCATAAAATAATGTAAATCTATAATTGCATCTATTTATTTTTAGGTTTAGTTTATTTAAATAAGCTACAATTTAATGAGTGTGCTTAATATTTTTTTATATGAAAGGGGGAATAATAAACTAAATAGTTTTGGAACTTCTAATTTAGAAGGTTCAGTAACTTTTTTCATTACAAATCTTTTTTGGAAAAAAATTATTCTATCTTGAGTTCCCCTATCGATAAATTCCGATACAGCACTTGTTCTCTAAACTTTTACATACCAGTACATGTTTATATGAGGTATATAAGACTCATAGATATCCTGAACACTATCTAATCAGTTACCATGTCCAATGACTAAATATTGGATTAGATAATGTTACAACAAATCATGTTAATATTACATGGTTTTGGTGCGAGCGTACCTAAATTTAAAATTAAATTCAGTTGTGTTTGATCCCTGTCAACGCTAAAAGTTGATTCTGTCAGGTACGTGATATTGTTTTGATTAATTATCATATTTATCGCATACATTACGTCATTGATTAATAAACCAAGAAATGGATTATTTTTAGAACAACGTTTGTTAAAGTATATTTAAAATCAATCCACTTTTGATTATTTTTCCGACGTTTTATGATTGTGTGGGGTAATTGAAATTGTGATACTAATATCATATTTTATAACTTAGTGCTGTGTGCACAATTCGTTGAAAATATTGTACAAAATTAAAGATTTTTACAAAATTGATTATTATATTTAGATAGTCTCACTAATTTTATTTATTATCAATCTTTGTGGAAAGCCAATATGTTGACATAATAATACAGTTTTTTGTATACTTCTTTTCAAAAACTGTAATCAATAACTTTGACTATGAAATTGGCCATAAAATGAATAATTTTCACGATTTGAAAATAGTTTTGGAAAATAACAACATCATTTAGTATGTAGTATGGGATTGACATTTAGTACTATTATAATTCATTGGTCTTCAAGATTATATCGACCGTGGTTAGCTAAAAGGGAGTAACCCTCACAGAACAAATTTTACACGAGACACCACAAAAAATGTGTTTTAATGATTTTTAGTCAAAGTCACATTAACACAAACTTGCAAAAGTGCATGATGACCAATAAATTGGTGATTCATTTACCTGATCTAATAATTAAGAAAATTATTCAAGAAAAATCATTTAAAGTGTGGCTTAATGCTTTTTTCCTTTCCAAGTAAACTTGGTAGATCGTCCGTTTTTCAAAATCTAAAGCTCAATTTCGATAATAATTCGTCATTTAAGGTTTAATTCCTTCGGACAAAACGTGTATGTAGCTGTATATATTGTGATTCTCAAATAAAATCACTTTTCAAAAAACGGAGGGTTATGCTCTTTTGCCTAAACATGGTCGATATGTATTACATTTTTATCTAAACAAATTAGAAAAAATCTTCAATATTCTTAAAAATAGCCTCATCGTAAGTGATAGAATAAATAAATCTATAAAATTCTTTTAACAAGTGAATATCAATCACCTCGCTGTGAATCCGAGGCTCGCAGGTTCGATCCTGCAGCCGGTTCCAGATATCCACAAATGTGTGTTCATTTGTATTTGTAGCAAAGACACGAGTCTTAACGGTACTTTTAACCATTTCCGTTACGAAACGGAGCATATGGATCATCATAATGTGAAATTTCCAATTATTAGCTCAACTAATTTACTCTGTTATGGTTTCAAATGTACATACAAATTTCCAGTGAAAACTTTGCAGCTACAGGATTTGAACCCGCATCTTTCGGGTCCTCAGTCGGATGAGCTGCCTACTCACTTAAGATGGCAAGTATTTATTTTTATTATAACTATTACTTGTATAAAAAAACGATCGTTAAGATATTATTCATGTTTACGTAAAATCCTCCTTTTAAAGAACTGTAAACAATAATCATAATCTAAATTTATCATATATTTTGTATTTCAAAACTGATAATATATCGTACTAGTGAGAGAAAGAAGATATGTGAATCTCAGCGTTTTAAATTGAGGCGTAGTTCGTTACTAAGTAAGCTCTTTTGATAATAATATACCGTAATATATTAGTTGAACATTAAAAAAATAAAAACCTTGTTTTC
>JAPMAG010000742.1:3027-14074 GCA_036584685.1 Rhyacophila sp. Rhy_31_5 | reverse complement strand
TAATAACTTTCTTAATTATCATACCAGGAAAACGTAGCACCAATTCATTGGTCATGCACTTCAAGTTTGTGTTAATGTGACTTTGGCTAAAAATCATTAAAACAAGTTTTTTGCGCCTACTGTAAAATGTCTTCTGCGAGGGTTACTCCTTTTTACTTAAACACGGTCGATATTTCAATACAGTATACAATACGAAATCGATATAAAAAATTTCAGTTTCATTTAATCAAATCCCCCAGTGTAATACAACCATTAGAGACCCACTGCACGTCGTATTTATTTAATGAACGTGGATTTTAAGTGCACTCAGTTTTGGTAAAAAGGGTTTGCTTCCACTGTTTTTCATTTCTGATGTTGAATTTCACGCACCAATGATTTACAATATGGAATTTTGGGTCGTTTTATTAAAGTTTTATTCATCTTAGAAGCGCAGTTTTGTTCGCTTGATTTTAATGAATAAATCACGGTATTATAATTATGCGAGATTTTTTTTATTGTATAGTTTTTTTATCTTCTTGTAAAATAAAATCATCTAAAGGAAGTGCATTTTTGCGTGAATACACTGCCTACTTTTTAAAATTGATGTATGCATACACTAACATCGTAACTGGTATTTAATAAACTTTGAACAATATCACTATATATTCGATAATTATCCAGATGTTTTAGCACATTAACTTGCAGGATATTTCCAGAGTTTACAGTGTTAAAACGTAAAGCATTCGTTTGTATAAAGCAAGCTTGAGAATAGATCGGTTGCTTGTGCTCCGCACCAGTTAAAATAGGGACATTTTGAAAAAGGTTAAAATATTTTTTTATGATTTGCGAGTGTATGGCTACTAGCCGTAACTTTGGCAAACTGGCTATCTTTTACGCATATGCAGTTATTGTAGTTTAAAAATTTAATGATATTTTTACATATCTATGATTTTTTGTACTTATGTGTGGTGGGACTGAAAACTCGGGCTGATATGAATATGTGTGTGCCTGATATCTATCTGAGGAAACGAAACCATCAGTTTTCTTCATTCCTAAATATAGTTAGGCTAGTGGATAGCACGTACGCTTAGCAAAATGGGGTCACGAGTCCAATGTCCTTGCTGGTTCCAAAATTTTTCAAATATTTATTCATTTGTATTGTAGCCAGGACACAAACCCGAAATGGTTGAGTAAATAATTTACAATTATTAGTCCTACAAAACTGTCAACAACAATTTTTGCGTCATCAAAATTCATATGCTTCGTTCCGAAGTGGATATGGTTGAAAAAAAGAAAGGAAATGTAGAACTAATCTTCTGTGAGTGATGCGAATATGTAAAAACTATTTTTTTGATTCCACAAATACTTCAAGATGCCGCATATGAAATTTTCATAGTATGAAGATTTTATTAACAGTTATATTTTACGAATATGTTTATTTTTTAACTAAAATACAAATGAAAAACAACTGAAAAAATATTGCGACCAGCAACATGACTTGGACCCAAGACCTCCGCTTGTTAAGCGGACCTGATAAACACTATCCTAAAGAGGGAAACGATCATAAAATGGGTTCATTAAAACTATCTCGGATATCATTTTCACTTGAATGAGAGTGAGTTATGCAATTTTTGCTCTATGAATGCCTATCAAGCTCAATTGGTAAACTTCGTCAAATATAAACTTGTTTCCCAATTTTCATTTGTGTTATTTTTTTTTACTTCTTGTTTTAGATATTAAGTGTTGTAATCTTTATTGTAACTTCTAGCATATATTAATTAATGCTCTGAATTGAAATTAATAAAATTTATGATATGTATTATAAAAATGTATAAATAAATTAGTAAATAAGCTTCCAGTAGTATGAAGCCATATATCAATCATAAACTATTAAAAATCGATTGATATTATACTGTTCACAAATACTCATCTTCTTCCTTATTCATGAAAGAAAAAGCTTGTCATCAATATTATAAGTAAAGCTCAGAAATCGACTATTCTTTATACACAATATTATTAGCGTTTATAAGTGGTGCTTATTTTTTTGTTTCTGAAAGTAATACGATATAACAAAAAAACAATAGCTGTCAGTAAATACTTAATTGATTATACTCCATCTATGAGATGTGTATATTATGATTAGAATTATGACTGTATATCAATCACTAGTAGATAATATGAAAAAAAACTATCTAGCTCTTCAAAATGTTAACATACGAATTATTTAAGTGTTACCGTAGGTTAAAAATTAGCAACGTTATTCGTACATAACTTATTTGTTTATTGTTTTCACATTTAAAATACGTGGATTTCAATACGGAAAAAATAAACTATTTTTTAAAGAGGTTCGCGTTTCTGAATACATTTCAATGAGCAAAAAATTATAATTTTCCCGGTGAGATGTTTGGTTGCCAGCTAATTTCCCGCATACGTCAAGTAGTAAAGATGAAAGGACGTTTCGTGAGTAGATTTTTTTTCACTGTAGAAGTTTCATATTTCTTAAATTTTTGGGGAGTGTTGAAATAGCCTTTCGTCCCAAAATATAATTTTTTATTTAACCATTTTTTAAATATAACGTCTGAATATTTAAAGTGTCAAATAATACTAATATGATAATGGCGTTTGACGGTAAATTTATACACTACATTTTTTAATCGGATTCTATTTATTTCTTACAGTAATTATAAATGGAAAAAAGGCTAGGCAAATTGAGTTTTTATCTAGGATGCCTTGTATTTTATTTTGTTAAAAAGATACATCATTATATAGAGCATAATAATTTATTTTTCTTACACAACCAATTATCTTAATAAACTTTTAAAATTATGTCAAAATTATAAAACCCTTTATATTACTATATTCATGCATTACATTTTCACTTTTAAATTATTCTATTTAATACATTCGTCTGTAATTTTTTCTCTTTTTCTGATGTAAAATGACATTTTTTTCTTTAAAATATGTCTGTATATTATATTTACACACTGTGGAGTTTTATGAAATATATGTTATAGTTTTGGTTCAAATCATTGGTATTAAACTCAAATACAAATGAAAATCATCTATTTGTACAAGCATAGCCAGTTATGAGACTCAAATCTGTAACATCAAGCCTGAAACAGTTTAATTAAAACCACACGTACTTTATTGTTCTAGTCTATAATATTTTGAACTTAATTCTTCTAACTGATTTTTTATAAAGCTTACCCTTCAAGAGACTTCTTATATTTCTGACATGTTTAATTTTAAAACTATGCCAAGTCTGCTTTCAGAGTTTCAGTTTACTATTTAATTATGTCTGGCATTAATGTGTTTTGTTTTTCAATGTATCATCTCCATTGAGTGTTCTATTAAAAGTCTGCTAAATTTGTCACCAATTATAAGTTAATTTTTGTGAAACAACTCTTTTCTTGTTAGTATTTGAAAAGTATTTACAAACAAAATATTTTTTTACTTCAATATAGTAGTGAACTATGAAATACCGTTTTGTTAAGCAATAAACAATAGAATACCTTTCAGATAAAGAATATTTCATATATTAAAACTATGTGTCTGGATTCAACAAGGACTTACTAATCTATTATCTCATTCAATCAGCAAAAGAAATTAACTTGAGAATTATACTACTTTTCTAGATATAATCAACAATAGTTAACGAATGTATGATGCCATATTTACATTTAAATTTCATTTTTAAAAGATTTTTATACAACGCACATTAATATTTTCACATTTTTTAAAGTAGTGTGATCTAATAGAAAAAATACTTAATCAAAAACAGAATAAATAACAATATTTTAAATACAACTTTATATTTAGCCGTCTTTTTTGGGAGACTGTTTCAACACGCTTCAAAAAATTACGACAATTTCACTCGTATGTAAAACAAATAAAATCCATGACAAACCACTACACTCACAAAGCCTTTATGTTTTGATAAATTTATCCATATTTCATAATTCAAATGAACGTATTTAAGAATAACACCGGATAAAACATCATTTTCTGTCGTCTCCTGTATTAATATTTACAAGATTTTTTAACCTCAATCAGTAAATTTCCTTGAATATAAATATATTTTTAAGTTTCTCATTTATTTTAATTTTTATTTTTTGTATTAATTATTTATTGCTTGTTTATATATATCTGTGGTTGGGAGGATAACTACATGTCAAAACTATATGTCAAAAATGGTACATTTTTGCCATGGTCATGCCTGTTCAAAGTCGTTTTGGTGTTGCTTTCCTCGGATAATAGACGAGTATAATATATCGTCATATTTTTTTTAATATACTTTTTCTAGTAGGGTTATAATATAATTGAAAATATCACTAAAAAAAGCGCCGTAAGATATAATATGAGTCCATACAGATGTATTTATCTTAGTTTTCTCAAAAATTGACATAGTCTAGTTTACCCCCCAATGAGAGATACTTGTATATATTTTTATATCCTTACGTTATAAATGTGTACATCCAAAATTTGTCATCTCCATAATATGTTAAGCAAGAGTAAGATAAACTTGAATGAAGTTTATAATTTTTTAATAAATAGTGCTTTTTATAAAAATGTTTATTTTCCATTAAATTAAATTTCTATCATATAAGTTTACTTAAGTTTATACATAACAAATCATCGATTGAAAATAATGCCGATACTTCAAATATTAACAAGATATTCTGATATCTGTTTTGAAATTTTACATTAAAACATATTTAATACTCGTATAGTCAGTAAATTTTAATCCCCATGGAAAATTTCTGGGAAAATACAGTCATCAAGTTATATCAAAGACGTATAAAATAGCCACAAACTGCCCACAAGTATGTTAGTTAAATTAATTAAGTTTGGTACAATAGAAATACATATACAAGTATATTAAGGAAAAGCTATAAACAAAGGGTATTAATCCAGTTATGGATTGACCCTAATACAAAATGTGTTTAATATCAGTAGTATTATTGCAGGGATAAAATAAAAATACTAAAAGCACACTGCCTTCTTTATTACAGATTTTTTTTCGTCAGTCCTGTGGTCTTTATTTCTCGTTGGTATGTACAATGACACATCTAACACAGAGACATGGATAACACGGTATGATACAGGTAAAATAAAACTACCCCTCTGGGATTCTGAATAGTTCTCAGGGGAGCCATGAGCCAAATAAAAAAATATGTACGATACCTTCTTGCGAAAAAAATCTAAAATATATATATAAGCCTTCTTTAGTGTGACAAAATACTTCTTAACGACCAGAATGCTTTGCCGGTTTATTTCTTACTCAACTAGATAATGTAACAATCCGTTGAGCCTATCTTATTCTTTGAAATATATATCCCAAGTTAATTGACTATAAAAATAGGATGAGTTTCGATAATTTTATTATAAATCGTGACAAATCTGGCTTGTCTAATAGCTGATTGCAAAAATGATATATTTTGTAAAGTTTAAAGTATTTTTTTCACTAGAGTTGCATTTGTAGATTTCTTAAAGTAACTATTGTTGAAATAAGTTCCAAAGAAAACTTGTTAGGTTATTATATGCGATTGGGATAGAACTTTATGTTGATGTCAATTTGCGTATTTATTCATGTTATTAATAATGTGAATAAATATGTACAGCACTTACTTAACAATACATAATATTGACAAGTTTTTACTCTAAATATAATAACTTTAGATATTTAACGCATATATGAGTTTTTAATCCTAATCAAGAATAATATAGATATCAAAATATTACGTCTTGATACATCGACCGTGTTTAGGTAAAAGGGAGTAACTCTCAGAAAAATAATTTACAGGAGACACAAAAAACGTATTTTAATAATTTTTAGTCAAAGTGATATTAACACAAACTTGAAGTGATGACCAATAAAGTGATGTTTCATTTTCCTTGTCTGATGATTAAGTTAGTAGAGAAAAATCATTAAAATTGATATTTAATGATTTTTTTTTCCATACAAACTTAATAGATCGTTTTTTTCAAAATTTAAAGCTGAATTTTGATAGTATTTCAGCATTTTTAGCATAATTCCTTTTGACAAAACATATATTCAGTTGTGTACAACGTGATTCTCGAATAAAAGCACTTTTCAAAAAACTGAGGGTAATTTGGGTATATTGTAAAAATATGTACAAGATAAAAATTAAAAATTTATACATTTTATGATATGAGGGATGTTTTTTCAAAGTGAACTTATTCCCTTCAAAAAATTAGTGGTAAATACCAAAAAACTGTTTACGGTGTCGATATTACATATTTTTTTGCAATTCACATTGCAAATTGTATTTTATACTATAGATGGATATAACAAAAATATGTGTAATATCGACACCGTAAATAGTTTTTTGGCATTTACCACAATTTTTTTAAAGTAAAATAAGTTCACTTTGGAAATACACGACTCATATATGATATAATACGAATTTTAAACAATTTAACACAAATTATTTTTTATTAATATTATTTCTTCTCAATTCAACACATTTTAATAAATCAGCATTACCAACTAAACTTTACATGAAAGCAACAAGCATAAACAATCAAAATCAATGAGAGAAGTATAAAAAACGTATAAAATCGCAATTTAAAAAGTTTTCAGCAAGTTTTTCAGCTTCCAGTAGATTTATTCGGATTCGATTTGTACTGAAATTTATATCTTCAAATAAAAATAAGGTTTTAAAAGTTTAACAATTAAAAAAAAGTTCTCTTTTCATCTTCGTAGAATAGTTCTTTGAAAAAGAGAGTAAAAAATTTCACTTTCGTATATTTCTGTATTTGTAAAATTCTTTATAAATCAATTAAACAAAGAACAGTACGAGTATATGACGTAATACGTGAAAACTATATATTTTTTTTCTGAAAACTACACACACACACACACGTCCTAAGAATATATTTTTTAATCAAAGTTTTTCTGATACAATATCAAATCAAAATAAGGAATAAGTACTAATTATGATATAATGGTCATGTTAAATTTTCACAAATCTATGAGTTTATTTAAATATTTTAAAAAGCGAAACCAACCCCGTTTATTAAAACACATATTAATATGTGAAAAAAGTTTTTAGGAACGATATTTTTATTTCATTTTAATGAGTTTTTTCAACATGACAGAGTTAGAAAGAAGAGAGTTAAGTATCAAATATTGATGTTTTATTTCTCAATTTGCTCATAATTATCCTTTGGTACCTATATTTGACATCATTTGGTGGTACCAGAAGGTTTTTTTCATATCATCCTAGATTCAACAATATTCAAATATACTTCTCGATGATATTTTAGCTTTTAGAATTAATTTGAATTTTAGAAAAATCATATGCAGTCAAGACTTTAAAGTAGCCAAGAAAAAATAAATAATGAGAATCTATTTAAGAGTTGTTTCCTTTTCATTAAAAACACAGCCACTTTACTATACTATCATACATATATATTTTAAGCACAGAATGCTACTTTTTTGAGCTTTTTTAAAGTACAATAGACAGGTTTACATTTGGTTGTGCGCAAGTATGTATGTAGGAAATAAGAATTATAAGCATTCTGTAGATATTAGAATACAAGGTTTCCCAATCTTTTTCTCTGATGGAACAATTTGAGGGTATTTGAATTTTGCCAGAGCACTTTGTGTAGTTTGAAGGGTAGGTAATGACACATAATCAATAAATCTTAGAAAAATAATATTTTTCGCAAAGCACAGTTTCGGAAATCCTATTGTAATAGATATTGTTTCTAAAGTTACTCATAATACACAAATTTATGTAAGGAATTTCAATACATATTTTGTGTACAATGTCATTTATATTTTTAAACATTTGAATAAAGCAACGTAAGCAACGTAAATGATAATTTACCTGACGCAAGTACCAGCAGGATCCACATCGTTCCAAGGAGACTCTTCATCCTCACATGCTGATGTCACGAACGCACACCTTCCATTTTGTTATTAAACCGAAGTGAGAACGGGGTACCTAAAATAAAACAGATTTTGATTACACATATTACTTTTATTTTCAAAAAGTAGAATATAAAAACGAAAAATAATATTACATATACAAGTATGTTGATAAGTCTTTTTTTGTTATTTTACGAGTATTTATAAAAGTTTTGAAGTGTTCGTCTAACAACGCTTACTGTGCTTCTGGGACACTTAAAACTTAAACTATCTCTGTAACGTAAAATATTGTTTAAAAAAGTTTTTAACTTTCACTTGTTTAACAGTGTTCTTAACACTTTCTGTTAAATAAATAGTGCGTTCGTCTTAAAGTAAAAAAATATACAATATACATTGAAAACTAGACATTTAATATTGTTTCTTTAAAAGAACAGTCATCATCATGTAACGAATATGTGTTTTATTGCCATTTGATAAGTCAACTGTTTATTCAGTATTGTTTATTGCAGAGGTGGCCAACTTTTTACATACCAAGCGTCAATTTTTCACATAAGAGTTCAGGTGAGCCATAAGGCTCGAACACCTTTTCTACTTATCTTACGTTCATGGTCGAAATTCATAATAATAATAATACAGTAGCATTGTAGACACACGGGTGCAATGCGCCACTTATAATTAGCACGTGCGCCACATTTGGCGCATGTATTATAGATTGGCCACCTCTGGTATATTGTATAGTATTATTTATTTATCGTGCTCGCAGTCATATCTATGTATTAAGTTGTACAGAGACAGAATGTATTTGTGTGTGTTGAGAAGTACAGGCAAGCACAAAACTAAGTGTAACTAATGATTATGGATTATTTTTTTTTATTTGTATTGAAATAAGAAATAAAATAACTCATTGTCCATATTTATAAACATGTTTTTATTCTAAATCATAGCTAGATAAATGAATATTCGAATATTTTGATTATGTTTCAATATTATAGTGACGCTAGTATTTTTCTTTGATGTCTTCAAGTATTGGATCACATTTTTGTATCAATTTGATTTAATTGTTCATTTTTATCATCTTCACTATTCCTATCGCAAGACTGTCCTACGTTGTGTAAAGCAATATAATTTTCAAAATTTCCCAAATATTTTCAATTGGGTTTTTAGTTCATGATGGTAAGGTGGCAGACGAAATACTTGTATATCTTATTGCCGAAATATTTAATCGATCTTATAAAAATTGTTTTTTTTTCTTTTAAAAAAACCATATATCGTTGCAAAGTTTCACAAGTCTAAAATTGTTATAAAATAAATTTAGGTAGAAATATATCGTTGACTTTAATAATACGAATTAAAAACAAGTTTCTCTTGAAGGAATTGTTAGAAATCTTATTTCTGTTATTTCTGTACTGACACAACATACCAATAAAAACACGTCCTAATAAATGTCACCCTCGTAGATAGTCTCACGAGCTGAGGGTCATGGCTTCGAGGCCAGTGCTGGTCGCAAATTTTACAAATGTTAATTCATTTTGTATTGTAGCCAGGACACGAACTCGAAACGGTTGAGCTAATAATTGACGATTATTACTCGTAAAACAACTGTCAAAAATATTTTCACATTGTGAAGATCCGTATGCTTTGTTTCGGAGCGGCCATGGTTAAAAAAATGAGTAACCAATCAAATGATCACTACCAAACAAATTTAAATTGCATCTTAACGAAATCGTAGATACATAGGCAGACGTGCACAAATAAATGAATAACACGAATATGATTGTCATAATGTAATATATAACTGTACTTCAGAGGCAGACGGATTCACGACCAAATAGTGAGTTTTTCAGCAGAGCCAAAAACAAAAGTAATATCTCTATGATCCAGTTTTAGTATTTACACCCTGTTTCAATTAAAAAAATCGTTTAACTTGCTACCACTAAAATATAGAGTTATTAGCACTATTATTCCATTGAAATATCATTTTATAAAAACTAGTCTTTGCATCCGTCTGCCTCTGAGGTATAGATATAATTTTTGTGTTTGTAATGTTGTATTTTTTTATCATACTATTTTATATATATCTCCTTATTATGAATGTATTGAACTTGTAATTTGTGATGTGCATAATATATATAAAAAAAGATCGAAATAAATAAATAAACACTATCTTTAGAAGTATGTGTAGCAATTCATATCTAATTATTATTTATTATTATTTTCATATTCATAGTATCCATATTCCATATTCGTACTAAGCTGATGAATTTAGAATGTCTCTCTAAAAAATATATTTTAAATTTTTTTAGTAATATCTTAGTTAACAAGTTATAGATAATGATATTTATAAATCCGTTAATAATTACGAGATAAACACATTGTACAGAATTAATCCCGTTGCAAGAAATTTCATGAAACAATTTAAACACTTTGCTACACTGCAATAAATCGTTATCAGACAATTTAACTTGCAACTTATTCAACGCTTGTTCCTAGACAGGAATGATTTACAGTAGTAAATTATGGTAACGTACACTGAACTTCAAACAGATACCTGCAGCAGATACCAAGGGTGCAATATTAGGCCTATATGCGAAAACAACGTCTTAAGAGAACAAACAATTCAACCTGTCATTCTATTTAAATTGAATGTTACACGGTTGACTAAATTTGAAACAAAATTCAACCATATAATCGTATCTTCTCGAATAGTATTTACGGAGTGTATTTGGTGTAATTGCAAAATGCCGCCATGATCTGCAAGACAACAAGATGGCTGACTAGCAACAAAGATTTATGAAACCACTGTATTGCATTAATATAACTGAGGGGGGGGGGGCAAAATGTGAAATAAAAATGATTATTTTATACGTACAATATTTGTCATTACTGTTCATTCAACTTCTTCATTTTCTATTATGAGTTTTTAGTCGATCAAACCTAATTTTTCTGCATCTTTCTTCTCATTTTTTCTACAGGAAACAATATCTAATAATGTGATCTATCCACGATGGCTTTTTTGTCAATTATAATCGTAAATTACTCAAAAACTGAGCATTGATATGAATAAAAATCTAAAATTGTTTAGCAAATGTAAATAATAAAGGAATAATTTATTTTTCCTTTAATTAGTATTGGTCTCCAGCAGGGCTAGTACTACCGATTTATAGGCATTGA
>JAPMAG010000741.1:0-14076 GCA_036584685.1 Rhyacophila sp. Rhy_31_5 | reverse complement strand
TGGCATTTTTCTTTGAATATCAAAATAACACCTCTTATTGGAAAACCCTATACAAATAGTAACATTTCGAGATTTAGTACGAATGATAAAATGTTTTTGTAAATGCATATTACGGTTAAAATCAAAATTGATACATCAGTGTAAATCATAAAAAAAAACAATTGAAAGATACGATTTAATAGATGTAAATGAACAGGATAAAGGGAGAGTAGAGCAAATATCCAGTTAGAAGTAAAACTTTGTCCGAAGTGCTGCTATAAACTGGTCTTTTTCACGATGCAAATGATACACGGCATAGCTCGAGCGTAGAGGTTCCAATCCAAATAATCAAACAAACATTCGATACATAAATATGCGATTTTTAATTATTTAGTTCGTTTTATTGGAAATTGTACCGTACATACTTGCATATCGTCGATATACAGGCAGAAGGCGATACATCGAAAAATGACCGTTTTGACCTAATAATGCAGTTGGGTAGATTTTGAACGCTCTATCATCTGGTAAAATAGGCTTAGCCGTACTTTTTTCTGCAGTATTGAAATATCGCTGCACAGTAAAAGTCGATATTGAATATTTTATTAATGTCAAAATACATTAAACGGTCTGATAATTATTTGGCTGATCGGATTAAATATAATCACATGAAGCAAGCGTTAATTATAGAATATAGTCTATTAAATGTATTAATATGCAAATGCCACAATGCATATTTCTAGGTACTCGAATACAAGACTTACAATCTCAGTTGCCCTAACATATTATTGTTAAATGCACGTAAGAGATTGAAACTTTAAAAATCAATTTTATCAAAACATTTTTTTTACGTATCACATTCTGCATGTATATGGACGATATGCGATTTATTTTAAATGTACAAAATATTTTTGCTTTCCGTTTTAATACTTGAGAAACTATTCGATAATACCTCATAATATCTAATCTCTACTTGAGCGGTACTCACTTATTGTATTATATATGAACATGCAAACCTATATAACTGTGTCAATGAAGCACAAACAGGGTCAACAAAAACGCTAATGCCTGTCTTCCATGAACAAAAAAAAAAAAGAAAAAGCTTTCGGCGATTAAAAATGAATAGGTTGATCAGTGCTGGTTCGATGCAATGAATGTGAGTTATAAATACTCCGAAGACGAACACATGTAATTGTAAACGCGAGTGTGTGCGAGACTCTAAAAACTGACCCGAGAAAGCGTGGACGTCTAATTTTGGAACACCGCTTTTAATTGTTATGCAAAATTCCACTGGACAATAATTTATTTCAGTCAGCCATGCCTACTGCTAAATCCAGGCAGAAAAATACAAAATAAAACACTGCGTGATGTAACTGGCTGACTTGGAGATGACCCAGACATATTAGTAAGGAAGGAGTCACTGTCATTCTGAAGTCATCTGATTAAATATATATTTGTATCTAATATAAGTATGACTTGGCTGAAATATATGTGATTAACAAATGTATATTTTAATCGGAATTGTTTCTTACGCGTACTTTGGTATACAAGTTTACTGTTTTAGACAACAAAAAAAGCACGATCTTTATAGGTAACAAATATAATGAAAGATTTAACCAGTCGACTAAATAATTCAGTTATTAACTAGCTATCGATCATGTATGCCATTTTATTTGAATGAGAAATAAAAAAACTGAGGTTTTACGGGACGATCCTGGGTTGCTGAATAAATTACCAGGGTCTAATTATTAATGTACTCCTGAAAAGGGCCGAAAAAGGGAATTAAGTAAACGGTTACAACTGCATCCAAGTTAAGGACACTAGTAACATTTTAAAAACAAAAAATATTATCGCGTAGTCCTCGTCGGCGAGTGGATTACGGCATTAGAGACTCACGTGCAGAGGGTCACCGTTGTATTACAGCCAGGACACGAACCCGAAACGGTTCAACTAATAATTAACAACTATTACTCGTAAAAATGAATGCTATAAAGATCCCATATGCTCCATCTAGGGACTTATATGGAATAAAAATATATATATCTCGAGATATAAAACTCTTAATTACTTGTTCGAATACAAATTATAGACGGAGAGAGAATACTAACTTCTTTAAAAGTTATTCTACAAAGGACTGGCTATTTTAGTATTATTAGAAAAGCCATGGCATTTTAGGAGAAATAAAATTGATGTTTTATCGACAAAAGAGAGAAAAATAAATGGAAATTTAACGATAGCCTATTTAGCTTGAAAGCATCGAATTAATGTGAAACTGTATATAAATACAGAAAAGGGTTGTAGATCCGTCAAAGTGAAAATATTTACTTCCAATTAACAACGTTTATACAAATGCTGTTTGACGAGTTTATTTGATGTTATGAAATAAACCAAAGGAGAAAAAAATCGGAATATTTCCTCCAATTTCTTGACACTGAAATAAAGTTCAATGCTTTGTTTACCGTGAAAATACACAAATGTACGATAAATGATTGACTACATTTTAAAATGTTAGAAGAAAATTATCGGTATTATCAAAATTAATCAACTAGCATTACGCCAACACATGTCTATCGTAACTACTCAGAAAGTATAAGCACAAACTCACATATTTTGGTCAAATTATTAAAGTAATACACAAACAAACAAAATCAAACGATGTTCTCAAACAGAAGAGAGATATCGAAGAACACAAATATGGAATTAAAACAACCAACGGATGTTGTAAGATGAAAAACATAATCACATGAAGCAAGCGTTAATTATAGAATATAGTCTATTAAATGTATTAATATGCAAATGCCACGATGTTTCATACGTGCACCGATGTCTGTTTGCTTTTTAGAAATAGGAAGTAATATGTATGCGGTGTCCAGAGACGATTAAGTCCAGCGAGCAGCGTAATCAAACGGGCTGGACACATTTCTGGCCCATTAACAAGCAATATACAAAGTCGTTTGTTCCAGAGTGCAACTAATTCCTGAATAAACACCGACTGTAATGAGAGTGTCCAAACTAGACGCGCAATGCCAGATTGCCAACAGCATTCGGCGGTTTCAGCTAATTTGCACAATCAACGCAGGGAAAATGGCGATTACTGACTGGCGTATAATAAAAATATGTTATTACATTTTTTCAGACACTGATATGTCGGCATTACCCATTTGAAAAAATCTTCAGAAGTACTTAGTGAAAAGTAAAAAAAATAAAATATGAACGTTACATAATTATTGTAAACGATAGATGCTTGTTTGATAAAATATGCTACAATTTCGGCCCTCTGCACATGGGCTACTCAAAAGAAACGGCATTGGTACGTTATTGAAAATACTAACCGGTTATTAACTCACTAGTGATGCAGCTCCGTACACGCGGTCTACTCAGAAGTGATCGAAATCGTTAGTGTTCTGTATGATCATGGGTGATCGAACAATCTTAGTGATGATTCTAGTGACGAGTATGATATAGTACAATATATTACTATTTTACTATCATTACAGAAGAAATATAATACAGAAGATTTTGGGTTCATCCGTTGCCTTGAAAGAAATTTTGACCGCCGATTATTAGTTGTTGCAAAAGAACTCCAAAATTCAGATACAATTTTTTTAACATTCTACCGTATGTCTAAAAACAGTTATTTTTCAACAAATTTTTATAAGAACAACGTTATTGTAATCAGTTAGACAAGGAACTGGGTTTGAGTCATAAATGAGTTGACAGATTGAGTAGTCTACAACTGATTAGTTAGTAACAAGTAGTGCAGTGTCCCATTAAATTACAAAGATTCTGACTCATAGCGGACTGGTTGGTGATTTCAGTCAGTGATTAGTTTCTGATGAGTAGCTGCGTGTGTAGAGATGACGTCATATTCATTTGAAACACAAATTGAAACAAATATTTTTGAAATCAATCAACGTAACAATTATTCCGCAGGAAGTAATTAAGTACACGACATATCCTCCGATCGAAACTTTTTTCCATGTCGCAAGTCGTTTTAATCACTTATTTCTAAATCCAGCCTGCGCATGGAGCATGCTAATTGCCCCCCATTAATTGCCTTATTCTCCACTTTGATCAGGATCACGGCATGTATCGTGTGCCAATCTCATTGAAATGTGATGAATTCATTTGAATAAATTTGCATTATCCGACGGTAATATATTTATGTATGCGGATACATCAAAAGATAAGGTTCTCGGGAGATGTATCGGAGAACACTGTTACGATAATCAAAGCACCGATAATTATTTTTAACCTTTATTAACCATTTAGAAGTGCCTTTAACGCTGCAATATCTATTAAAATGGCGAAGAAAAAGATATAATTTAAATATTACATCATTGCCTACTAGACATTTATTGTACATAGAGCGGAAATTATCGCGAGGAAAATTATATTCACGGTGTAAAACACTTAAAAAAAATAGAAAGAAAAGAAATAGTCGATGTGCAATCCTTACCGTCTGCGTCTACTTCATTGATCATATCTTGGAGTTCAGCTTCCGTGGGATTCTGTCCGAGTGATCTCATGACGGTTCCCAATTCCTTGGTGGTGATGGTGCCGTCTCCATCCTTGTCGAACAATGAAAACGCCTCTTTGAACTCGGCGATTTGTTCTTCTGTTAGCTGGTCAGCCTGTCACATACAAAAACACAAATGAATATTACGTTCTTAAATTTTTTAATAATTTTCGAAATCACCCGGAAGAAACAAAACTATGTTCCATCCATCAAATAGTTCTTCAAAACTTGGTGAATATTGCGAGTTAATTCGTCGACCTTATATAATTAGTTAAGCGTGCATAAAGTAACTTGAAGACAAACGTTGGGTAAGTAGTCGTGTATTGAATGTTATGCAGGATCAAAACCCATATATTTCATATGAATCGAAATACAGAATACGATCGAATATAAGCAGTCAAGTATAAGCAAAAAGTTTTTACAAAATCGAATTTGATACGATTCAAGATATTAAACGAAAATATCGTTAAGTTCTTTCCGGGCCACTTGATACTTCACTGAAAGATGTTTCGAGTTGGCCAGTTTTCTTATTAACATTAAATCGTAATAAAAAATGAATGTAGAAAATATAATACTTAATAATGTTTAGTTTAAAAGAAAATTGGTTTTCCCAGTATTTGCATTTGTGCAAGTCTATCCATTTTCCAAAAAATACTAAGTTTTTTTAATTAATCGAAACCGTTCCCATAATATTGCGAAGTACTACGGTGATCGCTACATATTGGCATAGATAAAAAAAAACAATGTTTCTGAAGAAATTACATTTAGATTTACAATAGGTCGTGTTAGTCTTTATAAATATCGCATATCAAATGAACACATGAAAAATAACATACTTTTAACAAGAAATCATGTCATTGATAAAAAAAAAACTCCCCGCATTTAAGAAAACCACGAATAAAAAGAGTCACAACACGATTAATACGACTCTTTTACTGGAATTCATAGACACATCGAGATATATGCGCGGGTAAAAAAAAACAAGTTAATGAAAGCAAGTGGCTCGTACGGGATAAACAAAGCTAATCAAAAACATTCATATACTAAATTGTCGGAGGAATGTAATTTTTAATAAGAAAATTAGTGTCAATTTGCCAGTTTCCTTTAAAACATAACAGGATGTAGTCCGAGATTAAGAAAAACCCACGAACCAATTAACAATTTCACAACAAATATGTGAACTCTCCCGCAGGGCAAAGTGCTGGAATTAATTAAATGTCTCGGGAAAAAAGCTTTTAGACATTATAATATAGTCGGTATACTAGCAAAATACGTTACGACGAAAAGTAACCGTTTCGACCTAATAATGCAGTTTGGTAGATTAGGCACACTCTATCGTATGGTAAAACAAGCTCAGCCATATTTCTTATACTTTTTCAGTAATATAAAAATATCACTACTTATTAGGTCGATATTGAATATTTTATTACTGGCAAAACACATTAAACCGATAAGGATTATTTGGGTGATCAGATTAAGTGTTTCTAGGTATATTCTAATTTTGGAAAAAACGTAAACAAGACTTACCAAGCTGTTCTGACATATTATCGTTAAATACTTATATGTAAGACACCAAAACTTTAAAAATCAATTTACTCAAAACAGTCATTTTTAAGGCTTTCTGCCAGTATATCGACGATATAAAACAGAAGACGAAAAAAATCACGAAATTATCACAGAATCAGTTAGCTTAATTATGTCAGATTGTATGAATACTGAAGATTCGACACGATGGAATCTCCAATGGCTGAATAATACAATGGTACAATGATCATTTGGGAGAAATTTGAGTGCTTTTCGTTCAAAAACTAAGATGAATATAATACTACGTTGTAGGTACATTTTTTAAAGATAAGTTTAAAAAAAATGTATATGCTAACCAAATGGAATCGATTGACTTCAGACTAACAAAACTCCATTGAGATGAAATATATATTACTAAATGAAATTTTCCAATTAGGCATTAGAAAATATATTAGTATTCCTTGTGCAAGATTTCCCCATACCCAGCACAAATTTAACAAATATTTTTTTTGGGTAATAATTAATATGTATAAAATATAGGTCGACGAGATAGGTAATATGACAGTGCTCATTTTATTTCGTGAAATTAGCCACATTGATACGAGAACAGCAATTAAAAACGTATTACTCTACTATGACGAGTTATGGTAATTAAAGCAAATATTTTTTTGCTATTAATTGCAATGCCAAAAACGAAAAGTTAAAATAATTAATAAAAACAGGCATTATGCCAATCGAGTAGTCATACTAATTGCAAGGAAACGATTTCTTGACGGTCGAGAACTAAGTACTATCACTTTTCCAAAAAAAAAAAAAAAACAGCGGTTACTGGTATGTATACGATCATAAATAAAATTGATAGTGATTTTCTACATGAAAATCTAATATACTATTCAGTTTTAATGAAACAATAGCTCCTTCGTAAGAAAAAAAATATTTCGCCCAAAGTTACCTTGACATTGGATGGCATACCAAATTAACAGGAAATACCTACATCCTCTACTGAACACAAGACGACCTTGAATATTAATCAGGTCTGCAATATACTGACAAATTATAAATACAGGAAAAATGATTCGCGAAGAATTCCTAAGATGTGTATGTGAAGAGATAAAGAATTTTAGGAAAAAATAATAACAGAAGTGTTGAATCAACGATAGAAAAGATTAGCCATATTTCAAGTCATAGAGAAATACTACTGAATAATTTGACACGGTTTAAGGCAAAAGGACTTAATCCTAGGTTTTCAAATGTTTTTATTTGAGAATCACAACGTACATAACTAAATAAATACACGTTCTGTCAAAAGAAATTGAGCCGAAAATGCCGAATTATCGAAATTCAGCTTTACATTTTGAAAAAAGAATGATCTACTAAGTTTGTATGGAAAAGAAAAAGCATTAACCGTAAATTTTAATGATTTTCCTTCAATAACTTTTTAAATTATCAGGTTACGAAAATAAAACACCAGTGTATGGGTCATCATGCACTTCAAGCCTGTGTTAATGTGACTTTGAGTAAAAATCGTTAAAAAAAAAAAAAACGTTTTTTGACCTCCTGTAAAATTTGTTCTGGGAACATTTTGCCTAAACACGGTCGATATACGAGTACACGTTCAATCTACACGAGCAAAATACTGTAAATATAATATATTGCTTATAACTATAGTATCCTCCTGAACGAATGAAAATAATTGATTCATGGAACAAAAGAATTAACTGCACACAAAAATATTTTTGATTGGATATATTATAATCTTTTATGTACCACATTTTATGTGAGAAAGTTCCGATTAAATATTTCATCATAAATTACATTAATTAATGAAAAAAAATAAGCAAAGATCGAACATAGATAATAACTCATGTTCTAACTGATAAGCAAAAATCGAAATGAGCTTTGTATTTCAGTAATACATATTTTAAACAGAATTCTGGGACAATCAGTCAACACCACCGGACATGACAGAGAATTTGGGAGTGGCCAAAATACAAATGAGCTCATATAAAAAAAACTGTGTTATCACAGAAATTTTACAAGCGGAATATAAAGCCAGTAAATAGCGCAACAAGCGGCCAACACTCTCATCAACGCCATTGACATGTGACAAACACAGTGGCAATAATTGAATAAATGGCTCCTTACACTTTTTGTATGTAAGTAGCCACGTGGCCCAGAAATGCAGAATTTCAATGGACCAAGTGGATAACAGTACATACGTGTTACTAAGTATAATGTAACAGTGACCTGCAGACAATTTGTGCGTGCTTACTTGAAGTTGTTCGTCAAGTATATCGTATTATTATGTCAACACTTGATTGTAATAATTCAGTAGATAAAAAAAACGAATAAGCACGATTGTACTAATTTTAATGTTTCAGTCATTACATATATACTCGTATACTGCCATCCTAAGACAAAGAGGCGTATTTTGTGTTCGAGTTTTGCTTACCTTGAGAATATTGCAAGGGGCACCCATCTATTTGGCCTAACGCCTTAAGCGATATAATCATTTTAAAATTAGTAATATAAGCTAAATAAGTATACATACTGAATCTTAGTATCATACCATGTAAATATTACACAAAGTGGTCATTTTAACTGAAAATTGTTCTTGATATACTTACACGATACATTTCGTATTATGTCCGCTCATTAAAAATACATTCAAATTTAGAAGTCGTCAAGGGAACTAAACAAAATTATATGTTTTATTAATAAATGGAACGTTGCTACACATAAAAGATTAAACAAATGAAAGTAACATACTAGAAAATCGTAATATTCAATAGACAAAAAACTAATAAACATTAGTTGGTTTATGGTGTCGATATTACATATTTTTTGGCATCTCCAGTGCAAATTGGATATACCATTTTCCATACATTTGTTTAAGTGAAAAAAGTTCACTTTGGAAATACACCATGATTTTAAATACAAATAGATTATTTTTCTCATATTCGCTCCGAGGCGGAGGCCCACGGGACTTACACAATGTGAAGATTTCCTAATGTGAGCTTTAACAAGCAGAGTTGTTAAGCTGTTAGCTTCAAACATTTGTGTCACGCATCGGGTACCAATACAAATGAAAACACATTGGAAGAATGCTGTGTCCAACTACGGGATCGAATCCGCGACCCTCGAACTTACATCCGAGCAATACGTCCACTGAGCCACCGTGGGCGACAAAACAAATGACAATTAATACTTCCCAAGCCCCATCAGCGCGTGTTTCGTCGTTGTGAATTCAGTTGCGAAAATAAAATCACGCATACATATACATTTCTGTTAATTCTTTACTATTGGAGTATAGATAATCGCTTTTGCCTAAAAATACATTGAATATGATACAAACTAACGGATAGCCACTGAGTAAATAATTTTACGAAAATGGTTTTCCGCATCATTCTTCGGTATGTAGTTACGAGTACATTTTCAGTATAACAAAGTGCGGGAACGACATAAAGATTATCATTTAATACTTCTGCAAACAATTTAGACATATATTTACCGTTTACGATTACCTACTATTAAAGATATTGTCTAGAGTGGCCCAGTGGATTCAAGTCCAGGCGCTGGTTATACATTAAGCAGTTTTTGCATACATATTTTGATGCAGATATTTAAAACAACGTCGACCACTTGTGGGGGTTCAAACATGTTCTATATCGCCTAGCTAAATATAATTTCAGTTCTTTCATATGATATAATTATTTCTCTGATGAAAGCATTCGACCCTGTTTAGGTAAAAGGGCGTAACACTAACGTGCCTAAGTGCTTTTATTTGAGAATCGCAATGTAGACAACTAAATACACGATCTGTCAAAGGGAAGTACGCCAAAAATGCAGAATTATATCGAAATTCAGCTTTAGATTTTGAAAAAAAAAGACGATCTACTACGTTTGTATGGAGAGGGGAAAATGCATTAAACGTAAATTTTAATGCTTTTTCTTTAACAAGTTTCTTAATTATCAGAGCAGGAATATGAAGCACCACGTGTTTCCTGTAAAATTTGTTCTGCAAGGGTTTCTCTCTTATACCTAAACACGGTCTATATGTTATTCGTACACAAAATTCAAATAAAACTAAAAGTTTTTCAAGTTATAATATACGTACATTAACTAGAAGCATTATATTGTATACTTTTCAAGTAGTATTTAATTATTTATCTTCTTGGTGCGAAACATTTGAATACAGTTTACTAGCTATGTATGGAGATTGGCTAATATGGATAAATAACTGCCTATAATAAAAAAGAATATGGCCACAATGATGCAATGCGGTAGGCATACGATGCCACCATTGTTAGTTTTACTATAATAAGGTTATCAGCTTAAATATTTATATGAAGCAACAATCACGATATTAGGCTGTAGATAAATTTGTTCGGTAAACGATGGATATGAACAAACACGGAGAAAATTGTACTAAGGCCCCTCAACAGGTGTTAGAACAATCAAGGTTGTTTTTTTCCCTCTGCAGAATTCTGAGGAAGTAAGAATAACATTTTTTTTGCAAATTAAATTAACATTGAAGTGAAAAAGTCAACATCGCGTACATAGGAACAGATCAATACAAGCTGAGCTTTTTTAAACATTGAAACTTATAAAACTGACAGAAACATGCATATTATAATATCGACCCTGTTTAGGCAAACACCCCTCAGTTTTTTGAAGTGCTTTTACTTGAGAATTAAAATGTACACAACTAGATATACGTTCCGTCAAAAGGAATTGAGCCGAAAAATCATCGAAATTAAGCTTTGGATTTAGAATAAAGAACGACCTACAAAATTTGTGTGGAATGGAAAAAAAAAATATTTTAACGATGTTCCTTTATTAAAAACTTTTTTAATTATCAGAGCAGGAAAATAATAAAAAAAAACAATTTATTGGTCATCATGCACTTCAAGTTTTGTGTTAATGTGACCGACTAAAAATCATTAAAACACGTTATTTGTGCCTCCTGTAAAATGTTTCTGTGAGGGTTGATCCCTTTGCCTAAACAAAATAGAACTGTTACGTGTTTGAACAAAAAGACTGTTACTGTTTTTAAACATATAACTTATCAAGACGATGAGACATTAATTTGAACAATAATCAATTGCCAATACGAAACAACATACATAACCTTATTCGACTTTAACTGCCATTAGGCAACTTCATAAGAATTTCAATCAACTAACAGTAAAAATGTATTATCACTTATTTGTCATAGTTCATAAACAAATATGGAAAATGCATAAACCATGCAGATTTTCATACATTTAATCAGTACGTATGAGTAATTTATTCCTATACAGGTGTCATACAATGTATTTAAAAATTACTCACAATTATTTTATAGAAAAATATTGTTCGTATAACCAAAGACAAATAAAAGTCGAGCTATTATGTTATGTCTGATTTCAATATTCCACTGTTTTCTCATGCCCAGAGAAATTATTGATAGTAACCATTGATAATCAACGCTGATATTCCAAGTGTGTAAAAATTATACACGTGTGATAACTAATTCAATTCTAAGGATTTACCCAAGTCGACTACAAAAGCAATTGAGCAATTTAAAAATATTCCGTTACAAAATGAAATTAACGACACTTTCATAACGGTCAACAGCCTAAATTGACATTACTAAAAACTGAATAATTAAAGCCACTTGTGTTAAGAAGACAGTATCAAACAATTCAATTGCTGTAGCATTAAATGACGCTTAAAGACGAAATAATAAATGTATTAATCGATTTACCATTTTAGCTGGGAAAAAAAAATCAAATCTAAACGGTAAGCAAATGTATGTGTAAGGAAGAAACAAGTGAACAGAGGCAGTCAAGCAACGTTCCAATTTTAAAATATTCAGTAATGTTGATCGGTTTAGATTGCGGTACGTTTTTGAAGTTCTGAAGGGTCAGTGAACACGTCTAGAATCACCGTTGACATGAAAAACGCCATAATTTAATAATTTACAGAATTATTTATCGCTCACTAGCCATCCTGTTATCAGAGGAACTGGCAAAGCTATTTACCGAGCCTAGTTGCTTTCCCCTCTCAAGAAACCAATGATTGCATATTGAACTGATAAAAATCTCAAAGTCATTATGGCGCATATCGAATGCGGTAAAATAAAGTTCCGCATTATCGACGTAGAGATAATAATTTTGTGTAAGTACCAGCGATAAACCGTTAATTAATTTACAAGGATTACGCCCACAATGACCCACTGACAATGAGCCAATGACGAAACGTTGGCAGATTTACTCCAGTATAACAATAATTATTTGCTTCTGAGGAAATTATTCCACGTATTGAAAATATGAGCGTACTGCGGATGAAATAGATAATTCGGATCTGTGACTCAATTTGCGAAAACGCAATGCATGTCGACTTCGTAGAAAATCAATAATTCCGAAGCGCCCCAACAGTTGGTTATGATTACGCGCAAGTTCTTTCGCATTACAACCTGACAGCGGACTACTAATCCGCCAATTACTAACCAATGCGGGGAAATAATAGTTTTACGGCGAAAAAAGCAAAAAATACTTGTATGTGGAAGATGAAAGTTCGTAGGTTAGAGCAGCGAACATATTGAGAAGAGACGCGCATGCAAATTTTGACAGTCGAAAAAAACAATTAGGTATGCGAATAAACCCGTTCCTTCCCGTATGTTATCGCATACGGTTACAGGAAACCATAATATCCTGTGTATCCAGATTAAGTGGAGATTTCATTTATAATGAATGCGTCACCGAGAAACAATGAGACAGTCCGTTGGAGCAACGTCATTTTACCGGTACCACCTAGCGATTGTAGATTCACAAACGTGAAACCCTGGCGGGCAATTCCATTAGAAATGTCAAAATATACGATGCCCATCATAGAAGGCGAGCTAAAGCACACAACAGATAGATGAACCCAGTTATTTGCGTATAACACAGTGCGATTATTCAGAAGGCGGTATAATGCCCCGCATTGCGGCAAAAAGAAACGACCGTTTTGATAATGGATCCCCCCGACACATAACACCAATTTCACCAAAACGTAAAAAATATATGGATATTCCAGCAGGATGGACTGCGATGAACACTTTTTGGGCACGGATGGCGAAAAATAACACTCACCATTGTAGATTAAGATGGATAATCCGGAGCTACACTAAGTTCGCAAGACACGACACAGAACCGTACAAACGGGCCGATGAGCAAAACACTACTGCTGCTCCGTCGCACCGACAGTCCGACACAACCGTTCTAACTGAAAATTCGCGTATTCCTCCGCGACCGGCGCACGGACTATTTACGTTATTTTTTGAAATTCAATCGATTCGTACAGCACAGTTTGTAATAATTTAAGTTTCAAAAATTTTATGTAATTTTTAAAAAACTTTTATCACACTTTGAAGGAAGATTTGCGGAGAATTAATATGAACCGCAGATGTAAGTCGGTTTTATACTGGTTGGGTGCGGCTTGTTTACAAGACTTCCTCTGCGGATCCCGCTCGCTGATTGGCTGCCACGCACCTGCAATGCGTCAAGCGGGTAGCCGGCGATGGAGAGATGGCGGCAAACGGGCCGAGCATTGCCGCGTCGCAGCGCGCTCTGGCGGACGCGCATTCAACTAACCTGCCATGTTAAATTATGCGGCAAATTCAACTGCCAAGGCTCGCACGACGCGTAGGGTTGCCAAATTTAATATTTGCACCACTGCTTGCATACAAGATTCTATGGGGTTTTGTTCTTTGACCATAAACATTAACGCTTTGCAAATAGAAAAGTAACCATATTGAATCGTGTTCAGATGATGCGCAATATAAAAGCCTGTTCAGATATGTACGCATAAGAATGAAATCTTTTTAAAGATAATAATTACAGAAACATGAATGAAATACTCGTGACTTCCATGTTATATCATAATTATTTGACAGAATAAAATAGTTTCGATATATTTTTTAATATTTCAACAATAATTTTATATAACACAAGCTTCATACTAAAATAAATATATTTTTGTTACATATTGATATCAGCAGTTTTTCAATAAACTAATGTATTAAATTTTTG
>JAPMAG010000740.1:0-14089 GCA_036584685.1 Rhyacophila sp. Rhy_31_5 | reverse complement strand
ATAAAACATATTATAATTGTCTTAAAATTATAAATTTATTAATAGAAATAACTACAAAATCACTATTATTATTTCAATGCAATGGCGTATTCAAAAAGTATACTTGGCTTTGGCTAAACGGAAGTGATTTCATTTTGAAACGGACCCCATAAATCAAAGTTTAATCAAAAGAAATATTCTTTAACAGAATAATAATTTTCTTAATTAATTAATAAAATATGTTTGAAATATTTCGTACTGAAAATCACCATTGAAATACGAGTAAAACTCAAAAACTAATTATGGAAAATTCATTTTAAAACCCACGTAAAGAGAGCACTTAAAGAGATATATATTTTGTAAAGGTTATTTATTCATTTTGTTTTATATCATTGGATATATATTTTTATAATAAACTTATTAAGACAGAGTTCAGTGCCAAAATATACAACTCAAATGAAACTTGCTTGTAATAATCAAATTATTATTGAAATTTTGATAACAGTCACAAAAGCAAACAGTTTTGACAATTCAATTTAGCTTAATACAAATAATTCGGACATTATTAATTTAATATAATATAACATTACATACTCGTACAAACATATTTTATATGGAGAACAGCCCTAAAAGACAAAAGAACATTAAATTACTTTCAAAAATAGTTGACTGTCGTTTGTTTGCTTTTATTAGCTCCGAATTATATGAAATATTTTTCTGATAGTCGCAGTGCTTTTAAATATTTCTTACTTTATACAAGTACATGATGCCGAAGGGTGTGTAGAGTATTCTCCATCTGAAAATTAGTTGGAGAATCATCAGATTTTTTTGCTAGAATTATAATGATCATTTTTTTTACAAATTTTCGATAAAATCATTGTAGATACTACTATATGTATGTAATACTACTGTATATACATACTCATACACTCACAAAAGTAGGGAAATGAATTGGTCTGTGAATAAATGAATCGTTTATCTCAAGTTTTATCGTGTTCTGTTGTTAAAATAATAATCAATATTTAATATTTAATTTGTATTTTAATATTTAAATAAGTTTCCACTTAGGATACGTCCATAAACCACGTAAAGCTCTTGAGGGGGAGGGAGGGGTGACCACAACGTCTACATGGCGTTACAAGGGGGGAGGGTGTTCCTATTTTATAATGTTACGTAACACTTTTCTCTCTTATAAAGTGGATAGGTGATTATAAATTGCATTCCTATTTAACCTTTTCTGTGCCAGACATAATATCACAAACTGGTTAGCTGTGAATTTTTAGGCAAAAATTGAACCTAAATATTTCTTTAAAAAGTATATTGAATGTTTTGATAAACTAATGTCTTACTCGTGACTTTGTTTTGAATGACCATAGTATAAGCATATCTCTGCACTTTTATATTTAAAATCATCAAAAATATCCAAATTTGTCTAGCAAACTGCGTTTTAAGTCGTCCGAGTTAACTCGATTCTGACACTTGACCAGTTAATGTGGAAATTTACGTAACTTTTGAGAGGAGGGGGGGGGGTCAAGCTGAATGTATACATCGTATTACGTGGAGAGGGGAGGGATAAAAAATGTAAGAAAAGACGTTACGTCGTTTATGGATGACCCCTTAATTAAAAAGCGCCAAAAATGAATTAATGATTTAACAAATTTATGTCATTAGAGTTATTGATAAATGAAAACGTACAGTACATTATTAAAGGTTTTGGAACATTGTTTCAATTGCGTTCATTTGTTTTGAATGCATTTGATAGCAGTTATCGTATATATGACTTTTTAAAAAAATATATTTATTGAAGCTATTTCTTTATTCTGACACTCACGATATGCTACTATCTTTAAGTCGCAATCCTACATATATTCGTATCTGACATTTTAAGTTAGTCTAAGTACGAACTTCCAGTAAGTAATACCAACAAATCTAACTGAAATGTCGGCAATTTTTATTTAGATAAGATGGGTTTAAAAGGTCTCCGGGGAACATTAAAAGCTTGAGCAGACACACAAAGTCTATTTTGATTCAACCTCCACTTGAAACCTTTTCTGAACTAGTAGAAGAGTTTGGCTTTTAGATAAATACACACTAATTTACCATGAGCAACACCAGTTGAATTATTTATTTTGTCCGTGAAATCCTCCGCTAAAATTTTAGAAGTGAACGTTTAGTTGGTGAAATCAAACATTCATCAAAAACTTTATGATGGATGGCTTTCATACAAGCGGCTTTTAAAATTTTCTTAACGATTAAAAAAAATCGAAAAATAGATAAGCGTCAAACATATTTAAGGGTTAAAAAATATCTCAGTTATCAAATACTTTGGCAGAAATTATAATTAAAATATAAAAACAGGTTTCGTTTATCAAGACATTATGAACTGCTTTGATAAAAAAGTTGGAAAAAACTTTATAAATTATGTATAGTAGATACTTAGTTTAGAGTTTTTTGTTTACGTGGTTTATTACTCATGTCAAAAAAAATACATCACCCTCAGTGATATGGTTGATATATTGTCTGGTTATTAGCAGTGGCGTAGCTGCCTCATAGCGAACCCATGCAAAGCATGAGGGCCCTCGGTGACCAGAAGGCTCTTAATCTGTCTACACTCAATATCCGATTGTCCTTTAGTAAGTCAAAAGTTATAAAAGACTACAAAAGAAACTCAATTTGAAAATTCAGACTAAACAGTCTAGTATCATTAGCCGTTGAACACAAACATGCATCTAAAATTGAGCTTAAAGAACCTATTAGTGATTTGCAAACCTTAAATCAAGAAATAAATATATTTTCTTATAAATTTATTATGCTTATAGTTTTATGTGAATAATAGTAAGTACTATGTAAAAAATGGATATATTGAAGGACCCTCCACTTACGCGCCAGTACTTGCAACCGCGATTGTGCGCGGTTCCTTCCTGACCCTTCACAAAAGCAATGTTTTTTTTATTTCACACATTTTGATTTTAACCTGCCCGTAGCGGAGTCACACGGGACGGCAACACCATGCACATGTGTGCTTAAAAATAAAGAATTTAGAATGAAATTGTTGACCAGCAGTTTGCCTCGTCTTCAGTTTCATATTGGTATGAGATGCCCTATGCACCCCGCAGTGCTGACGACTCAATCAGCTCGGGCGACCAAGCTCGAAGCCGACGGCCACTTTGGGAGTCTACACAAAATTGCTCCCCGTAAGATGCCGCAAATTTACTAAATGCCTTGAAATTGGCCTCGGTAGATACCATTTCCGCGTACCCAATAAGACCCGTGTGAGAGCGGATCCTGGTGAATAACTCCGTACGTGATGAATGCAGTCTCGTAGTCATGTCCACATCTACAATTTTGCCTATCCACTAGCTTGCCAAGCTCATAGAGCTTGGCCGCGAATTTGCCATGCCCAGTCAGGAGTTGACTGGTCCAATAAATGGGCATGAGCCTTTTCACCTCGTACCTCTATTTCACATCAGGGAAAAAGAGAAACGTTTGTCGCCCAGAACTGGATTCCGCCCAGCTCTTACACAAACGGATAATTTTCATCTAATTTTAAAACAATCGTGTAAGGGTGGGGCCCTTGTGTAAATTTTGCAAGAGGGCCCAAATTTTCTAGCTACGCCACTGGTTGTTAGTCCGTGGGTCACGTGTTGAATTCCGTAGCTGGTCACGGTTTATTAAAAATGTGTTCCCATTTATATTTGCGGTTAGAAGAAAATTAAGTCAAATTGTTGGGCTAATAATTAACAATTATTATTAATAAAAAAAGAACTGACAGAAAATCTTCACACTGTGAATATTCCATATGCTTAATCTTGGAGTAAATAATAATGTTATTAAATATTTTTACGTTGACACATAATAGCTAAAGATTCCTGTGGAGAATTAAACTGGGTGTTGATCAAGATTGCTAGTATTTTTTTTCATTTCATGCTTCTTATTCGAGTTTAAAATATTGATAATAGTCAAAACTGAATATTTTTCATACAGATTCCGTAGTCAAATATTAAATACAAGTATTGTTTGAAGAAAAAAAAAACAAAATCCACGTATTTTAACTAGGTGAAAATAAATATAATACAATCAGAACCTACAAAATACTTATAATGTGACCTCTCCAACTATGAAATTTAAGAACCATAGAAATGAAGTTGGTTTATTTCGTTTTTTTTTTCAGTGAGTTATCAAAACATGCCGGATTCTGGTTAGGCTTCCGTAGCGTCTCGCTGGAGCGCCTTTACTCTCGCCGAGGGGGCGGGGCGGCCGGCGCGGGTGCTCCCCTGGCGGCGGCTGCGGCCCTTCCGCCGTTTTTACTTCTGGCCGCAGCCGCCCTACCGCCCTCGCCACCACCCTTAGCAGCCCTGGCGGTCGCGCCTTTGGTACTTCTCGCCGCAGCACCGTTTTTATTACAAGGATGCACTGTGAGTAATTGTTTGAACTTATTTTTAGTGTAACGGCGAGTGCAGGTTTTGAATTGAACTGCCTAATTGTAAACAGTAGAGATGAAACGGATATCCGGCAACTATCCGTTATCCGGCCTATCCGGCCACTTTTAGTAGTAAAATAAACGATTATTTATTGTTAACACAAGATAAAACATGCCACAATAGCTTATGAACACTAATTATTTATAATTAAAGATGTAAAGCTTTATTACTGACAATAATCACTTGTCAAAAATATTATTATTAATAATAATAATTAGTACTCAAAATTAACAAGTGGTAAATTAGGTGAATAAATACTAAATTTTCAGCATTTGATAGTAACAAGCGACTTCGCTTGGTTTCGTAAACCAGGCCAGCTTCAGAGAATAGTTTTTCGCTGTAAACACTACTACCAGGTGCTGAAAGATAAATTCTAGTAAACCTTGCCAATTGTGGGTACCTCATCGAGTTAACTGACCACCAAATGTAAGGGTCGTGATTAAGATCGATACGCAAATACATCTTCCATGATATTTATTACATGCATTGAATTTTGCAAGCGATTCGAAAATGTCAATATCATGCCACTTATATCAGTACATATTAGTTATTCCTATTCAAATAGGCATTTTCTCAGCAGGCATAATGTAAAAAGTGTGTTCTAGTCTAGTTCTAGTCGCCCTTGTAGGTGAGTGGATAGCGCATCCGACTCATGAGCCGAGGGTCTCGGGTCTGAATTCCATGGCTGTCAGAAATTGCACAAGTGTTTTTATATGCATTTGAAGCTAGGACATGGACCAAATTGGTTAAGCTAACAACTGACAATTATTACTAACGAAAAAAATCTGTCAAAAACAATCTTCATGTTGTGAGGAACCATATACTTTGTTTCGGAGTAGATATGGTTAAAAGAAAGAAGAATTCTTGTTTGATACTGAAACCGATAATAATTTTTGAAGACGTGCAAGTATTTTAATATATATTATTTATATTTCAGAGGTGCGGAAGAATAGCTACTCTCGGAAAGAAGTTCGGAGAGTCATTAGTAGTGAGACTCTTGCTGTCAACCCTTGTGATATTCTTATTTTCTGTTACCAATTGTACACAAATGGTAAGTTACCGGATTATATAAATTACATTGACCGATTAAATGCCAGTAGCTAGTTAACTCGCTCAATATAAAACATAGTTTGCTAGACATGTTTGAATATTTTGGATGATTTAAAATATGAAATGCAGAGATATGACTATAATATTATAATCATTAAAAACAAAGTCATGGCAATGAAACTTTCAATAAACATATATTATACGGTTCCATTTTTGTTTAAAAATTCACCGCTTGCTGGGTTGTGACAGAATGTCTTGCACAGAAAAGGTTAATAAGAGAAATCCTCATTTTATGTTGTGGTTGATGAAGTAAACCATTGGAAAATATTTAGTGTATTTAATATTTAGTAAGTAATATTATGTATTATTAAATGCAATACAAAAACTTTGGAATATGTTTCAGAGATGTTGTTTTCATTCTGTTATATAGTCATAAAGTCAAAAAAGAATATTAATATGAATGGAGTCAAACCAATCAATATCTGATAAAAATATATTGTTGTTTCAAGTCATTTATTTATATTCACACCAGTTTTGATGCAATATTCGCTATTTTCATGCAGATTTTTTATAGTCATAGATTTCAGCATGGATCAGATATACCGTTATTCAGCCTTTTACGTGGTTTCCACTTTCAGGAATTTATTTCAATGTACTTTAAAAAGTCTAGTAAGGAACATTAGATGCTACCACATACATAATATATTTCATATATACAGACCTCTGATTGTTATTCAAGGCTTGAAAGTTCAGATTGCACCGTATGAACTCATTTTAGATAATAATAATAATATAATGAGCGGGCAGGCATCATACTCTGGATAAGTTTTTTATGTCATGAATATCAACAAGAGCAAATGTCAGTGATTTTAAATAATTATGCAACTATGTATCTACTTCACTACAAGCAAAATATTTGAGAATATGGAATTGATATTTTTTGATATTATTGCTCCATTTACACGCTACTTTGGTGGAGCTAATTAAATAATTAATAATTGGAGAGATAACTCTACACTAATTATTTTGATGGTTTTGGTGCGATATCAATACGGTTGGTATGAATGGTTAAATCGACAAAGCTAGTCTGTAAGCTGCAACCACAGAGTTCTTCTTGAGAACGTATTGCAGGCTGTGAATATTTGCACACAACCGTATTGCTAGAAATCATACCTTTCCTTTGAAAATGTAACTTATTGTATCCACCATTGATAAAATATTTCAGTTGAAATATAATCATATTTTCACATTTCAGAATAGCCATTTTGTTGCCATTAATTTATATCAATCTCTCTGAATAAGACAGATAAAATCTACATCTATTTCTACATGCATAATTAATCGTCACTTATACAATTACAGGAGGGATGTATTCACGCGTTAGACAATCCAGACCCCACACCCACAGAGGCAGCAATCCTTTCAGTGTGTTCACCAGGAGCATGGTGTGCGGCAAGAGCCTGTGCAGGAGGTGCATTGGGTGCAGCTGCAGCAGCACTGGCTCCTCTTCCTCTGGCAGCAAGGTTTCTCCTTGCCGGCTTGGCTGCGGCACCACCAGCTGGTGTTTGGGCAAATAGTGGAGCTCTGACATCAGCACTTGACTGTCGAGACATTGCAGCGGCAGAATCTTCCATCATGTGAGCTTGAATTATTATGTGATATATTAAATTTACATTTATATATATTTACATCACGCATAAAAAGAAAAATCAGGAACACCAAGTTTTTTTCTTCTGGTAACACTTATATGTTTTGTTTGTGACATCATCAAAAAAATCAATATGGCGAATTCAAAACAGATGTTTTCAATAGTTTGTGTTCGACTTGCTAGCACTGTTTTGATGGACTTTACCACAAAAGTACTTTTAAAAAGTTTGTATACTGTATTCACACAATATAAACATTAAGAAATGAAAAGAAGATTCTGTAATATTCTACAGATATATGAAGTGTCTTGTTACAAACGGCGATATAATATGTTTAAAATATGACAGATGGAGGTTAGTATGGTATGTCAAAAAAATTTAATAAACAATTAAAAATCTTCACTTCTACATTGAAGCTCAACAATATTAAAAAATATCATCGGTTAAAATGCTTTTACGATTACTATTTTAATATTTTTACAAAGTATCTGTGAATTTTGTATTAAAAACATATTTTTAATTAATAGTTTAAAAATATATTCATAGATGGCAATGCATTCTTAACGATTTTTTTGAATTTTGTTTTTCAGGTTTATTCCAACAAAGTATACGCTATGCATTTTAGTAGTGATGATTATAATTGCCCTATCAATACTCAGCAGATACGTAAGTAATATTATTATATTTAATTCTATATTTAACATTTATTAGTAAAAATTAAAATGAGTCATCTCATGAGGCATTTGACTCGAGTCTTTTTAAAACAATAATTTATTGTAAATAATTGATGTTAAACAAAGGAGAGAGACCAAAGGTACACTTTTCATTGAATATCCTAAAATAAAAGGATAATCATATATTTTAAAATTTGGTGTAATTTATTGAAAAACTTTGTAGTTTGTATGTCTTGACTCGTTACATTTCCAAGCCACTTAGAATTATGATTTTTTAACAATATTTCTTTTTTATTTTAACCATATCCGCCCCTGAAGTCAAGAGTATATTATACAAGTTATTTAATTAATGATTTCTCTCTACTCAGGCAGTAGGAAGTTTTGTATGAAATGAAATAATTTTTTAAATTGTCGATCATAAATTAGAGTAAAATAATTGATTCAATTTGGTATACAGATGGAGCAAACGTCACGCGTATTATTTCTATGGAAGACGCAGATCACGGAGCAACAAGAGCGAGCTGCTGATATGCGGCGAAGAAATGAAGCTCTAGTCTATAACGTTTTACCCCCTCATGTAGCAACACATTTCATGGGACACCGCCGGAGGCAGCATCATGAGCTCTACTCTCAAAGTTATTCTGAAGTTGGAGTTTTGTTTGCTTCTATGCCTAATTTTGCAGGTGTGTAATTTGGACAATTTAGTAATATAACCTAATTTAATTCATAATGTTCTTATTAAAATACTTTGTGACAAGTTGGAATCACCAGTCTGATAGTTCATACAATGAAAAAGAAGGCGAGAAGCTTTATTAAAATGTGTTTTAACATTAAAGAGCTGTAAATAAATATCTAAGTAATCTTTACAAGTCATATTTGTAGATTATTAATTCAACCATTTTGGCTTCATGATCTGACCCTAAATACGAATGAATGAACATTTTAATGTGTTTTGTGATCAGGTACAGAATGAAATTTACAATCCTCGAATTCAAAACTAGGCAATATATCCACATAGTCACCGAAGGTGACATTTTCTTCGACAAAAATGGAAATCGATATGTTTTAGTGACAAATTCAAAATTTTCTAGTGCATTAAATTCTCTTCTGGGTTTTGTGTATGAATAATTGAAGTTATAGTTTATACATCTGGTTCTTCTGCAACTAAATGTTTGGCAATTGCTACTAAATTTACAGATACATATTTCAGAACTTTTTTGTTTCTTCAATGAAAGTTTATCAATCCATTCTCGGACACATGCCAACTTACAAATGTTCATAATATGACACATGTTGAAATTGAATTATTGGAAATTTTCTAGTCATTTTTTGTAACTTCTTGATTTAGTCATATAGAATAGACGTTGTATCGTATTATATTTGCCACTTTCATTGTTAGGATCACAATATTTGTCAGAATTGAATTCTTCATTACCATCATCATCACTGAGAGTTCTTCTGCAAACTCAGTAAGCAGAAAATTCAGTCTCATTTGTTCTTTCTCGTGTGGGTAGTTAGAACTGGCCATTTTGTGACAAAGAGAAATACTTACTGTCGCGTTATGCATACCCGGTGTGTCGTTGTTAGAGCTCTTTCTCTTTCAATACAATTTTTAATACTAAGAAATGACACAATTATATGGAAATATGTTTGTGCTGTGACACAAGTAGACAGGGAATTTATAACTTTAATTCAAAATACAAATTCTATAAACGTTGTGTCGTATTATGCTCTTCTGTGCATGACTTCTATGGATACACTTCTTATAAACGACATTCATAAACATCATGTCCGCAAATGTATTAAATTATGAAAATATTGTGCTAAGAGTGTGAAGAAGATTTGCTGAAGATTTATACCCACACAGTATTTATAAGTTTTGCAATGATTTATTTAAATTCAAATAGTATATTTTTTGATTAAAATTTCAGAATTCTATTCAGAAGAAACAGTGAACAATCAAGGGTTAGAGTGCCTGCGGTTTTTGAATGAAGTTATCTCAGACTTCGATGCGGTTCGTATAGCATAATATTTTTTTAAATTGATGAATAAATTATTGTAATGAAACATACATCAAAATATGAGCTTTGTTTTGCTTAACTATTATTGTGTTTGTATAGTCTCCAGCAAAACTGAAATAATTTTGTTTTCTCTTTACAGTTATTAGAGCTCCCTCCCTACCAGGATATCATTAAAATTAAGACTATTGGTTCTTCATATATGGCGGCTGCTGGTTTAAATCCTTCGAAGCATGTTAAAGTAAGTCATTGTTTGATATATAATTCATATGTGATAATAAGCATATAAATTTTAGCCATTGATGCTTTTACCTTGTATGGAGCTATTCAACAGGATCCATTCTTATACGGATCATATCCTGGGCATGTGGATTGTATAAAAGGTGCAAAATACTAGTTTTGAGTTTTTATGATTTCTCTTGAATAGGATTTTTGACAGTTGCCACTAACTGACTTTTATTGTGAATTTAATGCAGTATATATAATCAGCTTAGTTTGATTATGTTGTGAATAAAATGCGCAGTATTTTTACAGTTCACAAATGGCTATAACAAGTTAATGAAAAACATTTAAATTTATCTAAACAACAAAAATGCTATTAGATGATGCTGTTACTTTTGTTGCTATTAAAGATACAATTATTTATTTTCTTGCTAAATTATTCACATAAAACTTGATAACTGTATTCCTAGATGGCAGTATAAAAATAAATAAATATTTTTTTAAATTATTTTTTTCTTGCAAATATACTTACAAATAAATAAAGTGTAGTTGAATAATGAAAGTAAATTTTTGAATTGAAATAGTACTACTAGCATTCAATAAAATTTGGTTGTTCCTTTGAAATAATTAAATGAATTTAATTCAATGAACACTGGGATTGAAGTAATTCAATGCTGCATCTGTGTTTTGTTGCATTATAGCATTAAAACTTCAACCTCGAGAAAAGCATATAAAATCATTTTAATTATATATTTTGAAGTATTAAGATATTATGCACCTCAACAACAACAAATCAATTGGCTGGGTTGGAAAAAATACTAAATATATTGATGCAAGCTCAAGATTATAAAAGAATCATTCATTATGAAAGACTTATACATCAAGATATTATAGAATCAGTAGGAACACAAATACTCTGAGAAACATTGAAAATTGGACCAGAATTAGAAGAGTTTGAGAGTTATTTTAAATGGTGGAAAAAAATACATTTTTGCTAACGTAATAAGTAATATCAGGAGCCTCTGATATGGTATATGAAAGGAAGGAAATATCAAATTATTCTATTTTGTTTTCAGCCCGATGATCCAATAACTGTGCGGTGGTCACACCTTGCCCTGTTGGTAGATTTTGCATTGGAATTAAAGAAGGCATTACAGAGTATCAACGAACAGTCATTCAACCATTTCGTTTTGAAGATGGGTATCAATCATGGGCCGATAACAGCAGGTGTCATTGGTGCGAGGAAACCTCATTATGATATTTGGGGAAACACCGTAAATGTGGCATCGAGAATGGAAAGTACCGGAAAAGCGGGATGTATTCAAGTAAGAAAGTGTATCTAGTTTATTCTCATTATCTTATGTTTGAACCCAATATTTATGGTTTAATTAGTAGTAGTATCGTATTCGACTTATGAGCAGCCGAGGTCACGGGTTCGAGACCCGTGTTGGTTGCAAAATTAATCAAATGTTTATTCATTTGTATTGTAGCCAGGATACAAACCCAAAACGGTTGATAGCTCAACAAAAGAAAATTGTCAAAACAATCTTCACATTGTAGATCCATGTGCGTAGTTTCTGAGCGGATATGGTTAAAATAAGTATTTTATATTGCCTCAACGCTAGAGTACGCTTTTTCAGAAAACATCATTTTTTCATACAATTACAAAATTCAGATTTTTGACTTAATGGTTTCTACTTGATTGTAGACTGTTTTCTATTATTATTAATTTAAATTACTACTATACTCGTAATTTCTTAAAAATATATCTTTACAGCACGGAGCTAAAACAAAAAATTAAACTTAATTTTTATTTAACAAAACGAAATGCATAATTTAATATTTGCATTTGATATAAATTGATAGCTTACAGAACACCAACTCAACATACGAGTACTAATTTTTCTCCTTTACTGTGGATGGTATTGTTGGGAAAATAACTAAACTGATTGGTTATATTTATTAACGTTTTATAAAACAGGGCATATGCATCATTAGGCATTTCCAAACATCCCATCAATAAATAACCAGTAATCTTCCTTAGTCTTTTTAATGCCTTTATTTATTGCGATATTTTAAAATTTTAGTGTAACAATTAGTGAATAAATTAAGACATCTCTATATTATAGTGATTAAAACTATGAATATACCAGGATTGCTAATATTTATGACACAGAATGGAATAAATAATATTGATATTTCATGTAGGGAAAAACTAATAATAAACAATAAAAAATTCAACAGGTGACGGAAGAAACATGTCATATCCTTCAAAACTTTGGCTATAAGTTTGAACAGCGGGGTTTGGTTACAGTGAAAGGTAAAGGGCAGCTGATGACTTACTATTTAATCGGAAAAGGAGCAGTAGAACCTCCACCAGTAGAAACACAAGGACAGGTTTGTTTTCAATGTTTTTGTATTATATTAATGCAGGGGTCACCAAATTTTTTGAGAAACGAGCCGGATTGAAATTTTCAAAAGCATGGAAGGCCGGATATAAAGATATTCTTATTGAAATACTATTAGAAGATTTTTTATGTTAATTTAAATTGCATGCGTAAACAAATATAGGGGCCGGATGAAAATTTTTAGTCGTCCCTATCAGACTAGTTGGTAGCGCGCACGCATATCAAGTGAGGATCCCGGGTTCAAGCCCGGGCTGGTTACAAAATTTTACAAATGTTTATTCATTTGTATTTTAGCCAGGAGACGAATCCGAAACGGTTGAGCTAATAATTGACATTTATTACTGTTAAAAAATAAACTGTCAAAACAATCTTCACATTGTGAAGATCCATATCCTTTGTTTCGGAGCGGATATGGTTAAAAGAAAAAAATATTAAAGTTTTTAACCACAATTATATCATATCGACCCTGTTTAGGTAAAAGGGCTCAACCCTCAGTTTTTTGAAAAGTCGTTTTATTTGAGAATCACAATGTACACAACTTAATATACATGTTCTGTCAAAAAAAATCATGCTGAAAATGGCGAATTATTATCGAAATGCAGCCTTAGATTTTGAAAAAAAAATGATCTACTAAGTTTGCGTAGAAAGGAAAAAAGCATTAAGCTTCAATTTCAATGATTTTCCTTTAATGACTTTTTTAATTATCATATCAGGGAAATAAAAGATTAATTTAATAGTCATCATGCACTTCAAGTATGTTAATGTGAGTTTGAATCAAAATCATTGAAAAACGTTTTTTGTGCCTCCTGCAAAAGTTGTTTTGTGAAGGTTCATCCCTTTTTCCTTAACATGGTCGATATTGTTCCAATTAAAAAAACCAATTTACTATGTATTAGAATTACTGCCATATGAATATCTTTTTTCTTATTTGACATCACAATACATTTCCAGGTGATGGAAACTTTAAAAGAAGAAGACGAGACAAGCCCCATTAGTGATTTAAAAGCGTCTCATCCAACCAGTCCCACAGCCCAAACTGCGACACAAGTGAAGAGCCCCAACGGGAGCGTCAGAGCTCGAGCTTGCAATGGCACTCCATCCAGCAATAAAACTACGACGGCCACCCATCCACCATTAGAGGACGATGCCAAATCTAAATTATTACATGACGATGCGTGTGTAGATATCAATGTGGATGCACGAGAAAGTGATGCACTCTTGAGGCATTAAAAACAAAATTATTATATTGTGTTGATAGAAGAATACTCAAAATTATTTATGTAAATGTGTTTGTGTTATTTAGGTTATGTAAGTGTGGCTAAAATGAAAAATTCAAACATAAGATAAACTTCAGCATTGATTTTAAATACCCTAAATCTCAACGGCTATGAATGAGACAGTTGGTAATGTATATCATGGATGTGTTTATTATTTTTTATTGGAAAGCAAAAGAAATAGGTTGTGTAGAGGCATATTTCACGTTAAGATCATATTTTCCTAAAATTTGTATTGAGATATATATGAAGTCTTGTTACCAAAAGCGATATAAGCACATTTCAATATTCTCGGGAAACGGTGATTTTATGTTACAAGGTCAAATTTTGTTTTATG